>JAINUG010000052.1:4545497-4772997 GCA_029706075.1 Aldrovandia affinis | reverse complement strand
CAACATCTTCTCTCCGCACCTCTTTTCATCATCCTCTCTCTTCCTTCACTCCTCCTCTCTCCCTCCACCCCTCTCTTTCCCCTGCCTCCTCCTGCTCCACCCTCTCCCCCTCTTTTCCCCTCGATGGTCGGGCTTTTCCCCTCACTATCCCCCTTTCTCTCTCTCTCTCTCTCTCTCTCTCTCTCTCTCTCTCTCTCTCTCTCTCTCTCTCTCTCTCTCCTCTCGTCTCTCTCTCTCTCTCTCTCTCTCTCTCTCTCTCTCTCTCTCTCTCTCTCTCTCTCTCTCTCTCTCTCTCTCTCTCTCTCTCTCTCTCTCTCTCTCTCTCTCTCTCTCTCTCTCTCTCTCTCTCTCTCTCTCTCTCTCTCTCCGTCTCTCCCCCTCTCCCGGAACGCAGACGTGCCGGCGACCAGCGCCTGCAGGCCGTCCAGGCGGCCATCATGCTGATGTCGGACGAGAACCGGGAGGTGCTGCAGACGCTGCTCTGCTTCCTGAGCGATGTCACTTCCTCCGTGGAGGAGAACCAGATGACGCCCATGAACATCGCCGTGTGCCTGGCGCCCTCGCTCTTCCACCTCAACATCCTGAAGAAGGACAACCTGTCGCCCAGGTGAGCCCGGGGGGGAATTTACCCAGAAGGCTGTGCTGCATTGCTCATTCTCAATGTTTACATGTCAGTGGTGGTACACAAACCTTTTACTTGTGTAAAAGTACAGACACCCTGTAAAAAAGTAAAAAGTCCTACATTGCTTCCCATCTTGGGTGGGAATATTTGTTGTTGAAAGTAAAAGTAAAAAATGGAAATACTCAAGTAAGCACATATACTTGAAAAATGTACTTAAGTACAGTAAAACTACTTTGTCCACCACTGTTATACGTTGGGCCCATATCGCTTTGCTTTGATAGCAGATAGCACAGCGCACCTTCCTGCAGGTCAGATCAGGCAACACTACAGGAACATAAAAGTCTCACCTTGTCTCCACAAACGATCTTAATGTACCCCTGTGGTGTCATAAACCTTTATTTGAAGCTTAATAAAGGGCGGTTCAAAGTAAGCTGTAAATGCCCCCTTGCTTCAGGGGGACTGACGCAGAAACGGCGTGCGTGCTGAGTGTATACAGTGGAGCGCGGTTCCTCTGCGCTCAGTTTTTTCTACGACGCTCGTTACAGACGCGCGCTTTAATGGGGACCTGCTGTTACAAGCAAACTCGCCTCTGTCATTAAACAGCCAATGAAGTCGCCTCAGCATTTTGTTTATTTTTTTGTGGGGGTGGGGGGGAATCAATGCGTTTCGGGGTACCGTCCCGAGGAAATACTGTACACGGGTTTATGAGCGGAGTACTGGACATGTCTCGAGTGGGGGAGTCTGACTCATCTTTTCCCCACAGAGCCATGCAGAAGAAGTACGCCACGGGGCGGCCTGATCAGAAGGACCTGAACGAGAACCTGGCAGCGACCCAGGGGCTGGCACACATGATCACTGAGTGTAACCGGCTCTTTGAGGTGAGGGGGGGGGAGAGAGAGGGGGGGAGAGTGAGAGAGGAGGGAGAGACAGAGAGAGAAAGAGAGAGAGAGAAGGAGAGAGGGGAGTAAGATAGAGGAGAGAGAAGGAGAGAGGGGGGGAGGAAGAAGAGCGACGGAAAAAGACAGAGGGGGAGAGACAGAGAGAGAGGGAGAGAGAGAGGGAGGGAGAGGGAGAGAGAGAGGGAGAGAAGGAGCAAGAGGGGGATGAGAGAGAGTGAGAGACAGAATCATTTTTTAAGAGATAACAATAACTGTTACGAGACAGAATAAGAGAGATAAGAAGAGAAGAGGATGAAAGACAGAAAAGGAAAGAAAGGAGACTTTTAATGGCCTTTATTTAAGACAAAAAAATGCATTTTTGAAAAGATTAAAATCGTGTTACCAGTTCGAACACAACATAAATGCTCAACAACAACAAAAAAAACACCTTCAAAGAAAGAATTTGTTGCAGGAAAAATGCTGTTAAAATGCTCCATGAATCTGAGATCCCCACTCCATTCCACAATGGCCTTTTGTGAAGTGATCGGCAGTTAACTCCCAGAGCACGGGCATGGGCCTGTACCTAAATAAAGAACCATTTACATCTCTTAGGCCCTCGAAAGCACAAAGATGTCTCATCTTAACGCTAATTGTGTACGAAGGCCTGTTTCGATACGTGCTGGAAGTCCCCAGTTCAGTTGAAGTGGTAAAAAAGCAAGACCTTCATCTCTCCCCCGCTCTACGCCAGATGCAGTCTGGTTCAGGGCGCTGGTAGAGAGATGAAGCGTCCGCCATTTCACCTCCTGGCAGCTCACTGTCCAGATGGACCCCAGAGGCAAGGGGAATGGTGGGGTGCGCCAGGCAGTCTGCAAACGTCACTGATCTGATGGAGATCTCTCTCTCTCTCTCCTTCTCCCTCCCTCCTCCCTCTTTCTCTCCCCCTCTCTGTCTCCCTCTCTCTCCCATCTTTCCTCCCTCTCCCCCTCTCTCTCTCTCCCTCTCTGTCTCCCTCTCTCCCATCTCTCCCTCCCTCTCTCTCTCTCTCTCTCTCTCTCTCTCTCCCTCCCTCCCTCCCTCCCTCCCTCCTCTCTCTCTCTCTCTCTCTCTCTCTCTCCTCTCTCTCTCTCTCTCTCTCTCTCTCTCTCTCTCTCTCTCTCTCTCTCTCTCTCTCTCTCTCTCTCTCTCTCTCTCTCTCTCTCTCTCTCTCTCTCTCTCTCTCTCTCTCTCTCTCTCTCTCTCTCTCCGTCTCTCCCCCTCTCCCCGGAACGCAGACGTGCCGAAGGACCAGCGCCTGCAGGCCGTCCAGGCGGCCATCATGCTGATGTCGGACGAGAACCGGGAGGTGCTGCAGACGCTGCTCTGCTTCCTGAGCGATGTCACTTCCTCCGTGGAGGAGAACCAGATGACGCCCATGAACATCGCCGTGTGCCTGGCGCCCTCGCTCTTCCACCTCAACATCCTGAAGAAGGACAACCTGTCGCCCAGGTGAGCCCGGTGGGAGTTTACCCAGAAGGCCGTGCTGCATTGCTCATTCTCAATGTTTACATGTCAGTGGTGGTACACAAACCTTTTACTTGAGTAAAAGTACAGATACCCTGTAAAAAAGTTAAAAGTCCTACATTGCTTCCCATGTTGGGTGGGAATATTTGTTGTTGAAAGTAAAAGTAAAAAATGGAAATACTCAAGTAAGCACAGATACTTGAAAAATGTACTTAAGTACAGTAAAACTACTTTGTCCACCACTGTTATACGTTGGCCCCATATCGCTTTGCTTTGATAGCAGATAGCACAGCGCACCTTCCTGCAGGTCAGATCAGGCAACACTACAGGAACATAAAAGTCTCACCTTGTCTCCACAAACGATCTTAATGTACCCCTGTGGTGTCATAAACCTTTATATGAAGCTTAATAAAGGGCGGTTCAAAGCAAGCTGTAAATGCCCCCTTGCTTCAGGGGGACTGACGCAGAAACGGCGTGCGTGCTGAGTGTATACAGTGGAGCGCGGTTCCTCTGCGCTCAGTTTTTTACGACGCTCGTTACAGACGCGCGCTTTAATGGGGACCTGCTGTTACAAGCAAACTCGCCTCTGTCATTAAACAGCCAATGAAGTCGCCTCAGCATTTTGTTTATTTTTTGTGGGGGTGGGGGGGAATCAATGCGTTTCGGGGTACCGTCCCGAGGAAATACTGTACACGGGTTTATGAGCGGAGTGCTGGACATGTCTCGAGTGGGGAAGGGGGCATATTTGGGTGAGGCTGACTCATCTTTTCCCCACAGAGCCATGCAGAAGAAGTACGCCACGGGGCGGCCTGATCAGAAGGACCTGAACGAGAACCTGGCAGCGACCCAGGGGCTGGCACACATGATCACTGAGTGTAACCGGCTCTTTGAGGTGAGGGGAGAGAGAGGGGGGAGAGTGAGAGAGGAGGGAGAGACAGAGAGAGAAAGAGAGAGAGAGAAGGAGAGAGGGAGTAAGATAGAGGGAGAGAAGGAGAGAGGGGTGAGAGGGAGGGAGGGAGAGAGAGAGGGGGAGAGGGAGGAAGAGCGACGGAAAAAGACAGAGGGGGGGAGAGACAGAGAGAGAGAGGGGGAGAGAGAGAGAGGGAGAGAGAGAGGGAGAGAAGGAGCAAGAGGGGGATGAGAGAGAGTGAGAGGCAGAATCATTTTTTAAGAGATAACAATAACTGTTACGAGACAGAATAAGAGAGATAAGGAGAGAAGAGGATGAAAGACAGAAAAGGAAAGAAAGGAGACTTTTAATGACCTTTATTTAAGACAAAAAATGCATTTTTGAAAAGATTAAAATCGTGTTACCAGTTCTAACACAACATAAATGCTCAACAACAACAAAAAAACACCTTCAAAGAAAGAATTTGTTGCAGGAAAAATGCTGTTAAAATGCTCCATGAATCTGGAGATCCCCCACTCCATTCCACAATGGCCTTTTGTGAAGTGATCGGCAGTTAACCCCAGGGCACTGGCATGGGCCTGTATACCTAAATAAAGAACCATTTACATCTCTTAGGCCCTCGAAAGCACAAAGATGTCTCATCTTAACGCTAATTGTGTACTAAGGCCTGTTTCGATACGTGCTGGAAGTCCCCCAGTTCAGTTGAAGTGTGGTAAAAGAAAGCAAGACCTTCATCTCTCCCCCACTCTACACCAGCTGCAGTCTGGTTCAGGGCGCTGGGAGAGAGATGAAGCGTCCGCCATTTCACCTCCTGGCAACTCACTGTCCAGATGGACCCCAGAGGCAAGGGGGAATGGTGGGGTGCGCCAGGCAGTCTGCAAACGTCACTGATCTGATGGAGATCTCTCTCTCTCTCTCTCGCACTCTCCCTCTTTCTGTTTGTCTCTCCCTCTCTGTCTCTCTCCCTGTCTGTCTCTCTCTCTGTCTCTCCCCCTCTCTCTCTCTCTCCCTCCCTCCCTCCCTCCCCTCTTTCTCTCCCTCTCTGTCTCCCTCTCTCTCCCATCTTTCCCTCCCTCTCTCCCCCCTCTCTCTCTCCCTCTCTGTCTCCCTCTCTCTCCCATCTCTCCCTCCCTTTCTCTCTCTCTCTCTCTCTCTCTCTCTCTCTCCCCTCCCTCCCTCCCTCCTATCTGAGCAGACTCTTATGAAACAGGCAGGGCTCAAGGCTCAGCCTGGTATGAGGGGGGGGTCCTCTAATGCCCACTCCCCAGGCATGACCCCCCACCCCATCCAGTTAAGCCGATGTCCAAAATGTCATTAGGCCACAAGCTGTGATGTTCATAGAGAAGATAAAAGATGGAGTACAGACGGTAGATGACAGAATAGAGAGAGAAAGAGAGGACCGTGGGGGTGGAGGGATAAAACAGGTCTTTGTCACTGTTTCCTTGATTTCACTATAAGATGTTTCCCTCTTCTATTGTGTGTGTGTGTGTGTGTGTGTGTGTGTGTGTGTGTGTGTGTGTGTGCATGCCTGTGTGTGTGTGTGCGTGTGTGTGTGTGTGTGCGTGTGTATGTGTGTGCGTGCCTGTGTGTGTGTGTGTGTGTGTGTGTGTGTGCATGCCTGTGTGTGTGTGTGTGCATGTGTGTGTGTGTGTGTGTGTGTGTGTGTGTGCCTGCCTGCATGTGTGCGTGTACGTGTGTGAACCCCAGATCCCTCACGAGATGGTGACGCAGTCGCGTAACTCGTACGTGGAGGCGGAGCTGCACGCGCCCACGCTGGAGGATCTGTGCAGGCAGCTGGAGGAGAGCGAGGGCCCGTGCCACACCCACACGGACGGGCTGGTCCAGAACCTTCTGAAGGAGGCCCGCGACAAGTCCAAGGGCTGGGTCTCCTGCTCCAGCTCCGACAGCACCGAGCTCTCCTACAAGAAGGTGGGTGGGACACGGCCGTCCACACGCACCCACACGCACCCGCGTTCCCGAATTCAGCCTCTGGGGTGGGGTGTCGCATGCTGAACCACAAGGCGTTAGCATTAGCATTAGCGTGCTGCCTGAGCCCCTCAGCCCGTGGTCATTTTCTGACAGTTCCAGTGTTGGCGGAGGCCAGGAATCCCGTGGGGCGACATCACATTTGCCCATAGTGTCGCTTTCAAAATCTACGAACATTTCCAGAGTTCCCCGAACAACCGTCCATCCCCAACACCTTTGTATCTCAGAAGTTCTCCTCCTAGTTAGATGACGCCGTGTAATGTACAGCATCTAAGTCCAGTGTTATCTGTTAGACCTGTTCTGTTCTTATTAGAGTCATAATCCAGAGGTATCTGGCCCAGTCCCTGAGAGGGTTCAACTTCCTTGACTGAGTCATTCATCACACAATATATATATATATATATACAGTATATATGCCATTTAGTGGACGCTTTTATCCAAAGCAACTTACAGTAGTGAATGCATACATTTTTTAGTATATGTTGTCCCAATGGGAACCCACAACCTAAGCGTTGCCAACGCCATGCTCTACCTACTGAGCCACACAGAACCACCACAATGAGCCGTTTCCCCTGAAACTCTTTCCTGTAAAGTACCATCGCGAGCTCCATCCCTAAAACACACCCCGTGCTCTGCTCCCCCAGGTGGGAGACGGGAACCCCCTGCGGCGCTGGCGGGTGGCGGTAGAGGTGGAGGCCCCGCCCTCGGTGGTGCTGAACCGCGTGCTGCGGGAGCGCCACCTGTGGGATGTGGACCTCCTGCAGTGGAAGGTGACGGATACCCTGGACAAGCAGACGGAGGTGTACCAGTACGTCCTCAACCGCATGCCCCCGCACCCCAGCCGCGACTTCGTGGTGCTCAGGTGAGTCGTTGGGCGGGGGTGAGGGAGCGCCGGGAAGGGGGAAAACAAAAGCCTTGCAAACTCCATCATGCTAACGGCGTACTCAGGCTTAGCATTCAGATAGCAATGCCATCTAGGATCTGCGACACTCCAAGTGCAGATTATTCAACTGGGTCTCGCCATTCAACATAGCATTTATTCCAGAGCAGAAATATTATGATTTTATTTTTATTTTATTTTTTGTTTCAGATTTTTTCCCATTTTTCTCCCAATTTAGTGGCCAATTATACCCTCTATTTATTTCGATTTGCCCTCCCCACACGCGTTCGTCGCTCATCTCTACAAGGCAAGCTAATTCTCAGAGGGCAGAGAACGCCACTTCCTTCGAGATGGAATTCACCCACCCACGTTCTGGAGACACCCTTACGTGCTTCACGGCAAACTCGAGCTGGCTCACCCTCCCCCTTCCCCCTGGGGCGGACAGCCAAACGCCGCCCCTGATTGGGGCTAACGGCCAGGGCCGGTCTGGCAGAGACGGGTTTCGAACCGCATCCCTGATAAGCAATATTATTTTTTAAACTAATATAAAATGTCTCTCATTTGATGAAGGCAAATCCACAAATCAGTTGCTATTCTTTATCAGGGCAATCCCCCGGATCTGTGGTGAGGTTCTCATCAATGTTGAGAGCTGTTCTCTCAGTCGGTCAAGAGGTACAGATGTGTAGCATCCAGTACACTCTTCATCGAGGAGTCTAACTCTGATTTATCGAGCTTTTGAGTTCAGAGCGTAGATAGAATAATTGCTAAACATGGCTTACAGTAGAATTATGGGATTCACGTGGCTCTCACTATTCAAGAGGTTTATTGGGTCACGCGTATTCAGGTATATATACATTTATCCAGAGCAGAAATATATTTTTTAATCCATCATAAATGTTTCTGATTTTATTTTTTTCATACCACTCTTGTCTAAAATTCAGTACTCATGCATGAATTTAGTTCATGCATAAAACCAAGAAGAACGGAAAAAAAAGAATCCACAGCAAACACAATATTCCCTGTCGAGTTCTAAATCGTTTCTGGAATTCACAAGTGACTTCACAGATTAATGTGGACAACTGTAACAACACAAGCTTCCGTTTCACAGCAGTAGGTAACTAAGTGAGGACATTTGTTTTGTTTTTAAGCCAGTCCCTAAACTTTTTAAAATTTATATCCCATCATTCTGTGATATACTGCTGAGAAAAAAAGAAATCGCACTCCCGCACACCCTTGGTGAAGGTTACAGACTGAAACGTTGACAAATAAATGCAGAGGGAGAGTGTGAGGGAGTGAGTTTCCTTTTTTCTTGCATGTTTTTAACCAAGGGGATTAATTACTGGCACCACAAATATTTTTGAGCAGTGTGCATGTTGATTTTCTACAGTATGATGTATTGTACCTTTGTATTTTTTTATGTGCTTTACCACTAGTGATCTGAGGTTATGAACACCACCAGTAAAACTCCTGTAGATTCAGTGTATTTACCATGTATACCATGGCTTGGTTAAATATGTGATTCTGATTGGTTGTGAGGGTGTCGGGGGGTGGGGGTGCATTAACCTTTACATGAACTGATATCGGAGGTGTTATCCAGGTCTAAGGAGGTGACATTTTTCACATGCAAAAATATCAAGGCGCCCACCACTCCCATCTAATTTTGTGAATAAAATAATTTCTCAACTTAATTCACCAATTGAGCATTAATTCATTTAGCAAGTGGCCGTGGTATAAGCGGGATAACGTTTCAACAACCAACTTGTACGCGGTACATTATACCTTATGTATGATTCTCTGTTTTGATAAGAAATATTTCCTTGAAAGTATTTCAAATGCAGCAAGCATTCGACCCAGGCCGGTGCGATATGGCATTAGTCATCTCTTTGGCAGGTTCCATTACCCAGGGCTAATTCGTTTTACACCTGTGTGCAGTACTGGGAACGCATAGTGCATAGGATAGCATTGAGCAGATCCGGGTCAAATACACATTTGAAGCTGGTAAAAATGTGTAAACACTCCCAGAGAATTTTCAACATAACGTGTTACTAGCTAAAACTGTACAATAATACGAAAGAAAGATTCTGTCTTCTGAGTACTGGTGAAAATAGTTTAAATTGTCAGTAATCTGCAGGGATTTTACTGGCGGATTGAAGAACCTAAACAATTATTTGACCCCGGTCTGTGTGTGTAGAGCGTCGGTGCTGAACTCTCGGTCCTGAGGGCCGCAGTGGTTCACAGGTATTTGTTCCAGGCGAGCACTGCCTGCACCCGCTGTCACTGATCGATTAGTACTATTCAAATGTACTTGGCTATTCAAGTCCAGGCTAGATGTAGTACTAGATACTCTTTCGATTAGGACACGATGAGCCTAGATGGGCCGAACGGCCTGTTCTCATCATTATGTATTCTTATGTTCTTATTTGGGTTAAGAGGTGAGCTAATTGATATCAGATATTGTCTCAGTCGATGGGTTAGAGAGAATACCTGTGGCCACTGCCGGATGTTGAGCACACAACTGATCACTCTGGCTGTCCCTGACTCAGGTCGTGGAGGACGGACCTGCCCAAAGGCACGTGTGCGCTGGTGTCCGTCTCGGTGGACCACGAGGACTCCCCCATGGGAGGGGTCAGGGCGGTGGTGCTGGAGTCCCAGTACCTGCTGGAGCCGTGTGGGTCGGGGAAGTCCCGGCTCACGCACATCTGCAGGGTGGACCTCAAGTGAGTGGACCCGCCGGTACCGCGTGCTCCCGTTTCACACGGCCGTGAGAGGAAGGGCTCATATCAACGCCCACCTCCCTTTATTTTATAACGTTATAGTTTGTGTCAGTGTGTGGGTCGTTATGTTTTTGAGTGCGTATGCGTGTGCGAGCGTGCGGGCGTGTAGCCATAATGCAGGAGTGTAGATGGACTGAATGTCCTGTTCTCATTATGTGCATCTCATCTTTGAGTGTACATGCTCATACGCTTGTGTGTATCTGTGTAGGGTTAACGTGTGCATGCGCATGCGTGTGTGTGTATCGAGCTAATGTCTGGGGGTGTGTGTGTGTTTGTGTGTGTGTACGTGTGTGTATAGGGCTACTGTCTTCGCGCGTTTGTGTGTGTGTGTGTGTGTGTATAGAGCTAATATCTGTGTGTGTGTGTGTGTGTGTGTGTGTGTTGTGTGTGTGTATAGAGCTAATGTCTGTGTGCGCGTGTGTGTGTGTGTGTGTGTGTGTGTATAGGGCTAATGTGTGTGTGTGTGTGTGTAGTGTGTGTAATGTCTGTGTGTGTGTGTGTGTGTGTGTGTGTGTATATAGGGCTAATGTCTGTGCGTGCGTGCGTGTGTGTGTATAGGGCTAATCTCTGTGCGTGTGTGTGTGTGTGTGTGTGTGTGTGTGTGTGTATAGGGCTAATGTCTGTGCGTGCGTGCGTGTGTGTGTGTGTATAGGGCTAATCTCTGTGTGTGTGTGTGTGTGTGTGTGTGTGTGTGTGTATAGGGCTAATCTCTGTGTGTGTGTGTGTGTGTGTGTGTGTGTGTAGGGCTAATCTGTGCTGTGCTGTGTTTCAGAGGGAGGACGCCCGAGTGGTACAATAAGGCCTTCGGTCACCTGTGTGCTGCTGAGGCTGCCAGGATCCGCAACTCCTTCCAACCACTGACCTCAGAGGGTCCTGAGACCAAAATCTGAGCCCGGGCACCCCCAAACACCCCTTTCCACAAGGGAACAGGAGACGGAGACTGGGGACACCAGGGTACGTGGTCGGGGACCGGAACCCCCCACAGACCTGCAGTGGAAACGCTGTGTGAAGTGTTTTATAAACAGACAAAGTGAAGACCCACCCCCAGCCCCCAACTGGTGCTGGAATTCAAGCCCACCGGCCATCGACTCTTCATTAGCGGGGTTTTTTTGTTAATAATGGATATTATAATTATTATTGTAATGACCCCCACCCCGGTTATCTTTATCAATGTTATCATAGCCATCATTCTTGTGGGTATTGTATTCTACAATGTCTAAGACATTTAAGCATTTAAAGCTTCTGGGAAGCGTCTTGTATTTTACTCATGTTAAATATAAAGCTATATATATATAAATATATATAAATACATTGTGTGTGTGTGGGTGTGTGCATTTCTGTATATATTTGTGTATACATATATACATACAAACTGTATATACTGTATATATGAAAAGCTTAATTGGCAGATTCATCTGCGTCTTCACCTATGATATTGATTTTCCGTATCGTACTGTTACTGTATTCCAAATTGTGCAAAACGATATGATATTGTAAGCTGGTTTTACGACAGTGTGCTTCTCTGTTTTCGTTTCGTGTTCTGAATGGGTGTAATTTAATTTGACTCGTGCCCTCGTGTCTTGAGGGTGAAAATATTTCGACTCAGGTTTGACTTTTTCATACCTGCTTTAGTGCTGGAGTACGCTGAGGAGAGGAGTGCGGTGTGGTGTCAGAGACCTTTTTTAATGAAACTCATTAAAAAGAAAAACATTTATAAAAAAAAAGAAAAAAAGAAAACCTTATTGTGACTTTGTGTGCTGTTGTTTGTGTTCTTGGTCTCTATTAAATAAGAGTGGCTCAGGATGGCGGGAGAACGTAGCCAACCCGACCTTTGACCCTGAGGACCTCCTCCAAGCCACCAATCAAGGCTGTGCTTGTGGCATGAGCGTAAGGGGACACCGACAGGGCCGTAGCGGCGCTGATGGAGGGGCTCATTCCTACTGTATCGTTTTGGTTCACTGTAGTCTGGTGCCGACCGTGGCCACAGGGTGGCGCATGATTGATCAAATCATCACCCAGGGAGGGAGGGGCTTTAGCTGTCGGGACTAACCGTCTCATCGCACACCAGTGACTCCTGTGGTCTGCCTGCACCAGGTGCGCATAGAGAGCATAGTTCTCTAACCCCGCATTCTAACAGGGGGCGATACTAGGCGAATAAATCTAGCGTGGGCGTTCCCCACGCTTGAATGGCTTCCTCAAAAATGCTTCCGACGTGCTTACAAAATGTTTGCATGGTAAACGAATAGTTCATCATAGATTTTGAGAATCTTTATTATAAATATTAGTTGGCTAGCAGTGTTGTTTCCTTCAATCATGAACCGCAAACTCAAACTCAGAAGGCTTTTTACAATTGCGGCCATTTACTTGCACTGGAAAGTAATGTACCCATGCGATAAAAAATTGCCTTTTAACCAACACAAACATTAAATAAAATGTATGTAGGCCATATAAGTTTAGCTAGCTATAAATATTTATGCTTTTAGGATTAAATAAAGTATGGCACTACTGCAGACCGCTGTTATCAGTTTCTCCTCATTCATGTTGAAGTGTCGGAACTAGGAACCAAATTTCGGTGTTGTGTTGGTTCCGCGTGGAAGGTAAAAACAGCAACACATTAATTTGATTGGCTCTTACTGGGCGATATTGCCCGAAAGTTCAGAATTTTCAACTTTTCTGTGTCGCCGCCACACCCACAAATCACAGAATCGGCCAATCACCGGAAGTCGCCCGCTCTCATAGACAATCAATGCATTTCAGGCAACTAGTTGCCGAATCGCCCCCTGTTAGAATCAGGGGTCAGGCAGTGACTGCGCAGCTCAGCTGGTGGACTGCAGAACGGATAGAAGTGGTGGCTGGCAGGGCTGCACATACAATTGGACATTCAAAACTGGGAGGGAGGGGAAAAAACTAAACTGGAAATAAAATTAGTTAAAGAAACAAGAAAACCATAGCATTGAGATCTATGAGTCGTGAAGATGTACCAAAGCTAGCGCATAGCCCTTTTCATGTTGTCTTCAGAGCGTGAAGCACAGCCCACACTACTCCCCTCAGGGGATCTGCAGCAGTGTTGGCAGATGCCTGGGCTATTACTCATATTAAATAGGAATCAAAATCCCTCATCTTCAATTGACTCCCACACAAAATTTTGATTACCACCCCCCCTCCATTTATCATTGACTCCTAAACATTTTCACTCATTTGAAACCTCCCCCCATAAATTTGTCATAATCCCCACATTTGGGGTGGGTTTCAAAAACATTCTCCCGTCTGGCAACCCCGCCTGAGAGACAGATTTTTCCGTGGAACACAGTTTTTCTTAATGGAGAGAGACAGCGGTGCATGGGAATGTGGGCCCAGAACCCCACTCCGTCTCTCTGTGCCTGCCCTTCCCCTCGCACCGCGGGCAGACAGTGAGTCGCTCGGTCACGTGCTGCCGGGGAACGGGGGACTGTTTCTGTCCTGGAGACCGGGCTCATGGGAGGAGGGTCAGAGAGGTACAGTCCACTCCACTCCCTCGATTGTTCCCACTCCAGCCCACTCACTGTGGGAACACTGTTTATGTAGGGGAGGGGGGAACTCCTACAGTTTTGGTACTCCATAAGCAGACTGCTACAAACTTGATGTAGATGGGGGGGGGGGGTGTGTAGTTGCTTATCTGATGTATTTTGGATGGGAGAGATGCTTGCTGGTGCACAGCCAGCTGGGGCTGGGGGCTGGTAGGGAAAGCGGGGACGAGAGGAACGATGGGTGGGGGGTGGGTGGTTGGGGGGCAGCCACAGTCAGGGATTGAAACCAGCTGTGGCCCCCGGGCTGAGCGCTGTGCATGAGAGCGCGCTGCGAGGTCACTTCCTGTCTCAGAGACCTCACTGGCGTTCTCAAGAGCTCATGCCAGGGCAAGAAAAAAAGAAAAACATGTTCCAGGAATCTCCCAGAGGGGGCGGGGGGTGTCTCTGTCTCTTCTTCCACCCCCCTCGGACTCACCTGTCCTCAGGAGAGACAGCCCCATCTGTCACTCAAACTGAATGTGTTGTGTTGGGCTGCAAGGGCTATCCCAGCTTTTCATAATCATAGATTTAAAGGTTTGGTCATTAGGTGATTCTCGATCCCCTGAATACATTTTAAATGGCAGGTGGACATAAACTCATCTCATAAATGTATCAGGTGTACAATAATGCCCGGGCATGGGGCAGGACATCACTGGCATGTTAGACTAGCCAGTGATGTCGTGGCTAGTTGTGTGAACCCGTTTGCTGTTTTTTGTTCCATCTAATCCCATGAGTAGTGAAGGTAATGAGGAACATGCATTTAAGTGCTTCACTGATTTCTGTCTTTGGTTAACTCAGGATGAGGGTTTGGGTCAGGGACTTTTTTTAACCCTTTATCTTCCACATGGACAGCTCATTAGATGCTGGAAAGCATTTAGATGTCAAATAAAAAAGACAACTCTAAAATATAAGTATTCACCCCTTTTTTCTAAGACACACCTAAATAAACTCTGGTGCAATCAATTGTTTTCAGAGGTCACGTAATTATTTGATTGGAGTCCACCTGTGTACAATTAAGGTGTTTCAAATTATTTCAAATTAAATAGACCTGTCTGTGAGAGGTCCCGTAGTTGGTTAGTGCATTTCCAAACAAAAGCTTCACCATAGAGACCAAAGAACATTCAAAGCAAATCCGAGAATAGAAGAAGGATATAACAAGATTTCAAAGACTTTGAATATCCCCCAGAGCACCTTTCAGTCCATTATAAAGAAATTGAGAGAATATGGCACAATGTTTGTTGCTTTTATTTGACATTATAGAGTATTTTGTGTTGATCAGTGGCAAGAAATCCAGATTTAAATGCATTTTGATTCCATGAAGTAAATGTGAAATATGCCAAAAGGGGTGAGTACTATTTATACCCACTGTATATTATACACACATGAGCATACACAATATACTGAATATCAGGCACCATTTCTGTTTTCACCAATTTCCCCTTGTTTTTGTATACACCGGTTTTAAAAAGCGAATAGCACCATCTGCTGGTGAAATGTGGAAAAAGGGCTCGTACTAAAATAGGCATTCTGTAAAGCTTACAGAGGGCATGGCCAAGTCCTCTGCATTGACAGAACTTTGCAGTGTAATAATGATCAAAGGAGACTGCGCACATTGGTAGAATATGAATGAAAAATGTTCAGATTAAAAATGTGTTAGAAGACCATACTCCAAGGGTTACTGGGTAGTTCTAGTGGTATCGAATCCAAAACGTGCCAATTGGCCAGAACATCCCAGTGCCAACTGTAGCCAGCAGCCCTGTGGGGCGATGCATAAATGGCGGTAGCGTCACTCAGGGAGGGAGTGATACAGTTGGCTGGGTTGCCCATGCCTTGTTGTCACACACCGGCACCCCCCCGAGTCAATCCGGCACCCACAGTCTGTTGGCATAAAGCTGTGCATGAAGTGTCTCATGTCTGTTCAAGCTTAACTTGTAGACTGCGGTGTGAAAAGAAGTGGCAGCAGATATCACATGTTTCAGACAGCGGGGATTGCAGCAAGCTTGACTGAAAATGCAATTGGGCATTCCAAAATATCATACTCTATGTGTAAGCATTGAGCATAAAACACCCCAGATATCCCCAGGAAGTTGACACTGGCAAGGAAATGTGCCCTTTCAGGAAGAAAGCTCAAGGGGGACTCATTGGGGTGAAAGGGCAAATTGATGGTGATTGGAACAGATGCGGTTTGTCTTCCTTGTGGCCTATTACCTCATGTTCTTGTATCTCTTCTCTAATACTTCACTACTGTTCAAACAATTGCTTTACAATTGGATCGGACGGACTGTTTGAGTGTTGGCTAAGATTTTCATTTATGCTCATGGATCAATTAAGCACCTTTTGAATATTTTTTTTTTTTTTAAGAATATGTTTCAGATTTTCTCCCATTTTCTTCCAATTTAGTAGCCAATTGCACCCTCTATTTTTCATGTCAACCCCCCCTTGTATTGTGAGTTCACTGTCGTAGCCCTGTGACCGGCAGTGACACGGGCAAAGTATCGTCTCCTCCGAGACGGCACTCGCCAAGGTTTCTACCATAATCCTGAACGACAGAGCCACTCCTATATGCAGTAAACTCCTGTTGGCTTCCCTCCCCCCTCCCTGGGGCGGACAGCCAATTGCCACCCCCTGGTGGCACTCCCAGCCAGAGCCGACTCTGGTGGAATCAAACCCTGGTCGCATTGGCCAGCATTGAACGTTGGAACCACTAGACCACCTTTTTTTTAAAACATTTTTTATCCCTTGTCTTTCCTCCCAATTATTTTGAATGTACAATTGTGAATGTTGTGTCCCTCCACCCCCATCACTCCAACATCTCCGCCATCAAGAGGCAACAGACTAGCAGGTGTATCATCCAAGTGCTTAATGCACAGCTTTTACGGGCAGATTGTAGGTACCCAATCGACCAGAGGAGCCACTCTTGTGCAGTGAGCTGGGTAAAACTCTGGCAACTCGGCCTCCCTCCCTGTGTGACGCTACAGCCAGTCATGTGTCGCTCGGCCACACTGCCAGCCACAGTTGGCCCTGGCACAGTCAGGACTGGAATCTGTTCTGTAGGGTCACATCACAGGGTTGGTGTTTTTAGCCGATTGCACCACCCCCCCCCCCTCAACCTTGGTGTGAAGCCCTGTGTAAAAATGTTGCCAGGAGCCCCGACTGGGGGTGGCATTTGGCTGGGGGGAGGGAAAGTCGGCACGACTGGGCGTTCATAAAGAGCAGGTGGGTGAAGTTCCATCTCGGAAGAGGCAGATCATTGCCGGCCTCAGGGATAATAGCTTGACCTGGAGGATGGGCGGTGGGCTTGTGAGGGGAGGGCAAATCTGAATAAATAGAGGGTTGAATTGGCTACTAAATTGGGGGGAAAACGGAGAAAAACCTGAATAAAAAAATTAAAAAAAGAATAATTAGCTCATCGAAGGGTTAATTGCACACACTCGCACTGACAAATGCATCTTTATACTATCAGACCATTTCCAAATAGATATAGCTGTTCACACTGCCCACAGAATTCCTGGCTCTAGCCTTGGGTGATCAACACTCAGGGCTAACGCTCACAGTTGTCCAGCAGGGAAAATTGCTTTTACAACAAATATACCGCTGGCACTGTTACTTTGAGCTTTGGGACCATGAAGACACAACCCGAGGGCATGTCCAAATAGAGAGATGGCTGCATGCTGCTTATAACAGAACAAGCATGATGTAACATTAACTTTCTCTACAGCAGGTTAAATAAGGTTATTTTTCTTCCATTTCTTTGCTGCAAATGGCAAAAATCATGTTCAATTTCTGTGGCTGTTAATGGTACAGAACAGAACCTGGACCTCATTGAAAGTACTAAAAAACACACAATGGATCATTTCTATTTTCATTTCAACTTTCCATTCCCATAGCTTTTAAGCTATTATGTACTTCACCTACATTGCTTTTTACCATTAAAACTCTTTTGCAAGACCTGAACATTTAGTTGGTAAAATCTACTCCTGTATCAAATCTGCTGCATTGCTGTAACTTGAAACTTAATTTATTCATATTATTTCATTTTTTTTAACCTTTTTATCTTTCCTCCAAATACCAAAAAATGTATGTAAAAGCAACTGCCAAAATATGAAAGTATGAAAGTATATTGAAAGCAGGTGCTTCCACACTGGTTTGGTTCCTGATTAAACGATTAGCATCCCATCATGCTTAGGGTCATGTATAAAAATGCTGGCCCATTTGCCCATTATTTTGGCTACCATGGCTAGAAATAAAGATCTCAGTGACTTTGAAAGAGGGGTGATTGTGGGGGCACATTTGGCAATAGCGTCAATGATGAAGACTGCTCAACTTGCTGATGTTTCACAATGATCAGTGGCTAAGGTGATGTTAGCATGGAAGTCCGAGGTAAAGACATCAACTAGGGACAATTGTGGTCAAAAGCTGGTCCGAGATGCAAGGCAAAAAAGATGAGCAACTCCGAATCAGTTGATTGAAATGTCAATCAAGGGCGTGAGCAGGCAGTTTAAGAACATAAGAACATAAGAATACATAATGATGAGAACGGGCCCATCTAGGCTCGTCATGTCCTAATCTAAAAAGTATCTAGTACTGCATCTAGCCTGGACTTGAATAGCCCAAGTGTTTCTGCCTCTACTACCCGACCTGGCAAGCTGTTCCAGGCATTGACATCTCTCTGTGTAAAGAAAAATGTCCTGATATCTGTGCGGAATTTGCCTTTAACTAATTTCCACCTGTGGCCTGTTGTTCTGCTGACCCCACTTATCTTAAGAAATCTTTGGTATTTCACTTTGTAAATCCCTTTTAGGAATTGAAAAACCTCAATCAAATCCCCGCTAAGTCTCCGTTTGCTAAGCTTAAATAGATTGAGTGCCTTAAGTCTATCATCATAACTTTTACCTTTCATACCAGGTATCAGTTTAGTTGCCCTTCTTTGGACTTTTCAAGAGCTTCTATATCTTTCTTGTAGTGCGGTACCCAGAACTGCACACAGAATTCTAAATGAGGTCTGACAAAGGCATTATATAACATTAATATAACCTCCTTTGATTTATACTCAATAGTTTTTGCTATGTATCCCAGCATCCTGTTGGCTTTTTTTTTTACTGCTGTAGCACACTGCTTTGATGCAGATAGGAATTGTAGTTGATCAAAGCCTAAGTCTTTTTCAAATTGAACACCTACTAACTTTTCTCCTCCCATAAAATACTCCTGTCTAATGTTTTTATTTCCCACATGCATAACTTATGCATTTAGCAATATTGAATGTCATCTGCCATGTATCTGCCCATTTTTGGATTTGTCATCAAGAACAGGGATACTATAGTTTGGTTGCAGTGCATAACCCCTTATTACACCTAAAAATGTCACTTGTGAGTAAAGTGGCACAAAGAATACAGGCAGTGGTCTACTGAGCAGTGGAAAAAGTCATATGTTCAGATGAGTCATCCTTCACACCATACATGCATGCAAACAGTACATACAGGGATAGATAAATATATAATGGAAACAGCTAATTAAAAAGGCTTTGAAGTAACTAAATTGGAATTAAAAAGAAGTCTACACATGTTTAATATTAAATGTCAATACTAATTACCAACATGTTTCTGCTATAAAAGACGTTTGAAAGTACAAAGCCATTTTGTGCAACCAGGTGCATCCTATGGTGCAAACATTCTTCCCTCAAGATGTTCCCATATTCCAAGACTATAACGCCCCCATACACACTGCTATATGGATTCAAGAGTGGTTTCATGAACACCAGGATGAAGTCAAACACCTTCCGTGGCCTCCCCAATAACCAGATCTAAACATCATTGAACCGTTATGGGAAGTTCTGGAATGTAGAGTGCAGAGTAGATTTCCACCATCTTCATCTCTCAACCCTTTGTGGGGCGTTCTGGAACATAGAATGAGGAGTAGAGTAGATAAAAAAGCCGGAGGCTTTCCTACATTTTTTTAACATTTTAAGCATTTAGCAGACGCTCTTATCCAGAGCGACTTACAAGATGTGCATTACCTTTCCTTCTTGAAGAATGGTCCAATATCCCACTAGAAACCATTCAACACGTGTATACTCCAAGAGTGACTGAAGCTGTTCTGTAGCCTACCATACAGACCAGAATTGTGGAGAGCTTTCTGTATTGTCGACACATTCACACATTGACCACTCTTTGCCATAAAGGACTGTACAGTAGCTCCTTCATAGTTGCCAATGGCCTCTTAGTGGCCTCTCTGATCAGTCTCCTCCTTGCTCGGTCTTCCAGCTTGGACGGACGGACAGCCTGATCTAGGCACGGTCCTGGTAGTGCCATGCACGTTCCACTTCTTAATTATGGTCTTGTCTGTGCTTCAAGGGATATTTAAAATTGTCTTTACTGTTTGTTTGTTTTTTTCAAAAAGAAAAAAAAGACATTGATATACACAAAAGGGCCAACAATACATTTCCACAAGGACAAGGGCACAAAACGGCACATTCAAACATTTAAATACAGTCACAAAACAGTGAGACATATGGGCTCTTGTGGAAAAAAATAAATAAACTGAAAAGGAAAGCACCTAAAATTATTCATTTTAATTCAAGGAGACACACAGTAAAGAAAATCATAAAAAGGTTTTTAAAGGCAGAAAGAAAAAAGGGTTTTGTGCTTGGGCTCTTGGCAGCTCAGAGTGTGCCTACTCTGGGGGGTGAGCTATATGGCCAGTTCTTTCTCTCGCCCCAAGGGATATGTAAGGCCTTTGAAATCTTTCTATACCCATTTCCTGATATGTGCCTTTCCATAACTTTAACCCAGAGTTATTTTGAAAGGTCCTTGTTGTTCATGGTAGGTTCTTTACTCCTCGAGGAATCCTCGAGGAACTGCTGATTGTATTCTGAAGTAATCAGAATCACTACAGTTGAAACATATTAAATAAGACTGTTGTAAAATGTACAAATAAAGGTGGAAAAAGTCTTATTTAATATGTTTTAATTGCAGGTTGTAAGGCAACAAAAGGTGACATTTTTTAGACTTTAAAAGGGCACTGTGAATAGGTAAAATCACCTCAGACCTTTGATTCACCTCATGTGGTCTCATAATACTTTTAGAAGCTGTAAATTGGTTGAAATAGAAATAGCATTTCTACATTTCAAAGCACTCCATTCTTCCCCCAGTAATGCTTTTTCTTTCTACCAGGACATATTTGACATCATTGGCTCCATCACTGAGAGACCAAGTGAGGTCAATCAAAGATTGATGGATACTCACAGCTCACACTAAAAAAATATTTTTTGTTAACACTCTACTTGTTTACCTGTCTGGACAGATTGACGAAGCCGAAAGTGAGTAGCAAATCATTTTTGGGTGGAATATCCACTTGACATTATCTGATGAGAATAGTGTACCTTTCACATCAAAAATACATGTAGCCTACATTTTTAAATGTTGAAAACAGATGGGCCAACTCTTCTGTGAATTGCAATGCAGCAAGATGAGATGTTCCAGGAGATGGGCCAGGGGTAGTGCTGAGTATCTTCCTGGTGCCTTATGTTAATATACAATATGTAATTACCTGTACATCAGGTAGCCGTACATCGATACGGTGCTCAACGACTTTCTCATTAATCCACGTGGAGGTGGACTTGTACGTGGTGGGCGTCGTGCATTATGAAGTGCCATTTGTGCTCATGGCCACCCGATGGCACTGTCGAACCACAAATTTACGGTTCAACAGTGTTTGCGAGATATCTTAAAAGAATTTCGGGACAGTATATTGTTGGGTAAAGACGAATGGACAACTCAATAGCGCTGTCAAAAGGTCACAGAATATTTAATTTGCATTAAAATTCACGAGGAAACGAATTGCCATTATTGCTGTGTGTTTGTTGTAAGTGTTGTTGTTTTGAGCACTCGCCTAAAATGTTCCAACAAAGCAAGTGATCAATATTTAATCAAATTGTGTCTGGATGAACTTTCTATTATTTAAATAGCACAACAACAGCAATACATCTTCGTGGATGTTCTCAGACGTCTTTTGTCGGGTCCTGAGTAACTCATGAGTCACATTCACGCTTCGTTTGTTTGCGTTCCTCGTGTGCAGTGCCTGGATTGATTCTGGTTTTGTGTTCTGTGCGTCTCCCTCTATCGATTAAACCACGAAGGCTCTTAACTTGTTGTATGACCAATAGGAATTGCATGTCCACATGCAGCACTTCGAAGATCAATCATTGCACGAGGAGAGAAGGTTGGGTCGACTTCCTGGTTCACCTGGCTGATTTCAAAGTTCCCAAAACAACGTGACGTAAATTGTCTGCCATATATGCGAAATGCGTGACGAATTATTCAGCCACTTCGTGAATAGTTATATATCTGTTATAGTTATATATATCTGTTCTCGGAGTAGTCAACCGTACAGTATTAGCTCAATGTGTTCAGTTGACAAGACTAAAAAAATCCAAAATGCCAACTGACATTTCAACCCTTACCTCAGCGTGAAAGCAATGACAATTCAGCCTCTAGCTGAAAATGGCTAAGCCGACTTCTACATTAGAAGAATGCCTCTTATCTGTCTCTCCTCTCGAGTAGATGTGCCTGAAGATGGAGCATGTATCTGATACTTTTCTCACCAAATGGGACTTGTTTCATCAAGTCTGTTCTTGAGAGTGTACTTGAAACATTTGTAAGGAATTTGAATTTCGGTGTATCTGTTCCCATCAAATGAACTACGTGTGAGGTATGGGATAAGGACTCAGACGCAGACCAGGATCAGGCAGAAAGGAACGTTTAATTCAGGCAAGGATCAAAACCAGTAGACAGAGTAGCGAAGACACAAAATCGAAATCCAAGAGAGTAGTCAAAAAACAATCCAAAAAACAAGAAATCAGAAAAGGCAAACAGAACAGAATCGGCAGGCAAACTCAAAGTGAAACGGAAGGGGTGTCTCGGAAAAATACAACAGAATCTGGCTTACTGATAATCGGTACAGGGAATGATGATCAACGTTCTGACAAAGAGTGAACATAAACACGGAACTAATATACAAGCAGGGAAGGGAAACACAATAGGAATCAGGTGTGACTGGGAGGAGAGAAGGGCAGGAACACAGGTGAGAATGATAGGATTCACTCATACAATAATGAGGGGAAACGAAAGACACAGACTGGGAATCACATAGACACATTGACAATAAACGACCTGGAAGAGCAGGCAGACACGTGCACAGTTCGAAGAGGAGGAACGCATAGGGAGAATCTGCATGCAGATAAAGCGAAACGTGAGAAGCGTACAGGGATAGGACAACGAGAGAGAGAATGATAGCGATAGATAGAAGCGTGAGATAATTAGTAATTAGTAATGTTAGTAACTTAATCAAAATCCCTAATGTTAGTAGATTAGTACTATATACATCTAACTAATATATACAAAGTGTTTTAGAAAGAAAGAAGGAAGTAACCGAGATAAGAAACCAAGATAGAAAAACCGTAAAGTTGAATTTCCCGAATTGCATAACAAAGACAAGGAGTGGATCTTGAACAACAAGGAACACAGAGAGACGGGGAACAGAACGTGAATGAAAGGTGAATGATTAGAATAATAAATAAACAAACCGAACAGAGATTGCAAAACATAACACTACGTTTTGAAATGATGCATTTCAATTTGTGTCAACTTCTGATTTTAGGATTATATATTTTTTTGTTTAATTTGTAGATACTCTCGTAAATGTCATGACTCATCTTCCAACATTGATTGGTTGATTTGGTTTTGTTCCTGGATCAGGTCACCGTGAACACCACAAAACATTAATGTCAGCGTTGAGTGTCGCTGTCACTCTACACAGCGCCACTCAATTCAAATTTTGATGATAAATCTGTCCACGCGCGGGAGCCTTGGGTGGTGTAATGGTAAAAGCACTCACCTGGAGTGCAGGTTGCCCACTCCGGCCAGGGTTCGATCCCGGGCTGTACTAGCCCAGCTCCAGCCGGAGTGGGCAACCTGCACTCCAGGTGAGGGGGCAGTGGCGATTGGCTGTCCACCCCAGGCGTCCACCAAATCTGTCCACGCGCATGTTTAAACACAACCCAACCGCGGCACAGAAGTGTGGCTGCAGTCGTGTTTGTGATTGTAGAGGAAGCTGACCAGGCTAGGGAACAACAGCAGGTCAATAATGGAGCCAGTGCTGAGCCAAGTGTATTACCCATTGTATCCTAACATTTACAATGAGCTCATTACCAAAAAACAAACAAACAAACAAACACAGTCATTTACAGAGGAACATGGTTTCACTGTAAGACTGAGAGAAGCTGCCATTACTTACAGCACCCAATTAGGGGGAGGGCTGCTGGTGCTGCCCCAGGGGTACACCAATCTGTCCACGATTAATGTGATTTTTTTAACTGCACCAATTACAACATACTTCAGATATCTGCCTCCCGCTCTGGAAAATTCTGCCCGAGAGATGCGTTTGTGACATCGCAAGGGAATTTCAACCTGTTAAAAGTGTGGACCGCATCGTCGCATTACAGTGGGGAAGTTGTCCAGCAAGTATTTGGTCGGTACGGAGTGTTCTAACAAACTATTTTTTTTTAAAACAGAATAAAAATGTGGTAATTTCTTATAAAAGTGCCTATGTGAATGATATAAGGCCTAATATGCTGGTAAGATGTTTTCAATGGGTTTTATTCAGCATAAACCAAGGAATTTCAGTAATGAATTTGGGGTTTGAGAAACTAGCACGAACCACTGACTGTTTTAAACACCTCAGGCCATGCAGCACTATGGAAGAGCTAGCACCAGTTGATGTAAAAGCACATCTCTCACTGAAGACGACTGGCAGCCCCAGGGCCAGATCTCTGCCATAAGCCGACAAGACCTTGGCCTAGGGCCAAAATGTTGCATGGGGCCCGGAATTATGGGGAAAATATTAATATTGATATTATTTTTTAATATATATTTTTGTATATATATATTTTTTACATAATTCATATTACACTTACACGCCTAATAAATATATATTCATCACACAGGATCATTATTAGTCTGTGTGTCTGACCACAATGCACTGAGGGGGACCTGGTTTCACGATGCGATTCATTCGCCAATTCAGTGCAACATTATTAATGGATTCATTCTGATGTTTCCAGAAACGGTGAGCCTCGGTTGCATTTCTATCTTTGGAGCGTTCCACTGAAAAGTACAAAAGATTAACTCTCTCTCCGGACACAACTACAGCCAATTCCCCACTTTGTGGGATTTAGATGAATGTTATTAAAATCGGTCTATGCCAAGATTTAAAATGGAAAAATAACACAAGAAAACACTATTTGAACACAATGGGATGGCACTGTGCCATAATTTGATATTTGGCATGAAATGGCTATCGTTGCTCTTTAGATGTTTGGCATGAAATGGCTACCATTGCTCTTAAGATATTTGGCATGAAATGGCT
Organism: Aldrovandia affinis; assembly: GCA_029706075.1. Taxonomy (NCBI): domain Eukaryota; kingdom Metazoa; phylum Chordata; class Actinopteri; order Notacanthiformes; family Halosauridae; genus Aldrovandia; species Aldrovandia affinis. The sequence goes on along the minus strand of JAINUG010000052.1, from coordinate 4,748,481 downwards.
ACAGTTTACATCTTAAGATGCTTAAAAGCCATTTTAATTCTTCCTTCAGCACAACACATGAAGGGATCTCTGAAGGCAGGCAAGTCTTCCATTCTATTGAGTCAGCAATGCGATAGAATTTTAATGAAGTGGTGACCTTTGAACTGTGATCTGCTTGTAGCTTGAGCTTCCCAATCCTTTCCGAGTGACAGCTGGATTCGCTCTGATGGACCAGCCCTATTGATCCTTGGAACTGTCTCCCAGCCTTGCGTTTTCCATCTCGAGGAGAGACTTTGCACCGTACCCCTTCTGCCCTTACTCGCAGAGCTGTGTGTGGGGCCGGGCCTCCATCCTTCCAAACGCAGCCCAGTGGTGGGAACCTCTTGAAAAAGAAGGTGGGGGCCTCGGGTGGCGTAACAGTCAAAGCATTTGCCAGGAATAAAAGTTGCCCACTGCAGCCACGGTTCGAAACCCGGTTGTGCCAGTCTGTTTGGCTGTCCGCCCCAGGGGAAGGGGGGAGGGAGAACCGGCACACACCCGCCGAGGAGCGGTGGGGCGACATTGTAAACATAGTTGGGCGAGTTCCGTCTCGGAGGAGGCGAACATTGCCTCGAGGTATTAGCTTGTCCTGTGGAGGCAGACGGCGAGTTTGTGGGGGAGGGTAAATAGAAAGTATTATACGCGGGATAATTGGCTACTAAATTGGGGAAAAACCGGGGAAAGAAATCCATCCATCTAAGCCGCTTATTCCTGGTCAGGGTCGCGGGGGGCTGGAGCCTATCCCAGCATGCATTGGGGCGAGAGGCAGGAATACACCCTGGACAGGTCGCCAATCCATCGCAGGGCACACACACCATTCACTCACACACTCATACCTACAGGCAATTTAGACTCTATTATTAGCCTAACGTGCATGTCTTTGGACTGTGGGAGGAAACCGGAGTACCCAGAGGAAACCCACGCGGACACGGGGAGAACATGCAAACTCCACACAGAAAGGCCCCCGGCCTGGATTCAAACCCAAGACCTTCTTGCTGTGAGGCGACAGCGCTATCCACTGCACCACCGTGCCGCCCGGGAAAGAAATCTGAAACAAAAATTACAAAATGTGTGTGTGTGTGTGTGCGCGCGGGTGTTCCAGTCTGGGATGGAGAGTAGTGATGGAGAATGAGGCTTCACCAAACCAAAAGTGGGTGAAGCCATCACGTGCCATATCTGCCTCACTGATTTCAACCAATCATTGTATTTTGGCATGGGGAATAAAATCTTTGGTTAAATCAAACCGATGGTCGACGGCTGATTGTAGATCCCCTCATTATCGGACTCGTGAAAGTTCCCTCTTCCGTAACTACTGCAGTTTCACTTTGTCGTGAAGGGGACATTCTCGGAAATTCAACGTAAGCACAGAGAAGAGTGTGAGAGAGAGAGCAAGAGGTAGAGAGGTGGAGCGAGAGAAGGAGAGTGAGAGAGACCTGAATATTATATTGGACCCTGCTCCAGTTGCCTTGGCTACCTCTTACACATTCTAGCTGCCAAGATTTCTTGGTGACTCAAGGGAGGGAAATAGTAGGGTGTTAGCAGTTGCTGCTCTCTCTCTCTCAGGCAGAAGATTGCACCCTGGTCCTTAATGATTTTTTGTGTGTGCGCGCGTTTAGAGGTTAGCACTTAAAAGTTGCTCGTTATTTCGCAAGGAATAAAAAAAATCTAATTAAAGATATCCCAACCTAACAGACGGCTAACATCTCTTCAGTGTACTATCAAATTGGGGAGAAGCAAGCATCGATTTGAATTTGAGAGGAAATTGTCACGGTTTCCGCTCTGTACTGTGTACATAAAGCAAAATAGGTAACAGACAGCCTGCGGGTGTACATGTTAGGCGCAGCACGAAGTTCGTCAGGGAAATCGGACGTATGAATTTCAGGCTTGCGAGGACTCGAGAGATGAACATATACGAGCGAGCCACAGTTTCGTTGGTAACGGCTGCTATGCCCACGGGAGTCCTGCTTCAACCTGGCCAGACCGGTCTGTCATGACGCAACTGTGCGAAGATGAAAGTAAATTAATATAAAGTGTAGAGTAGGTAAAGGGTAAGTTAATAACGTGTCACGATGAGATGTCCCAAATCTTACCGGTATGCCTTAAAATACATCATATTCAAATATATAATATTCCTGAGCTTGTGTGGGAAACCGAAACAAGATATTGCTTTACCTGAATCAAAACAACTGACTTTTATTAAATATGAACAACTATTTTTCAGGACTGTTGTTGTTGTAATGCAATAATAATAATGATTGTTTTATTTTTTAATATCATTAATGTGCACGGTACAAATGTCTGTCCCTGGACCATGGACAGTTTAACTATTTGTTTCTCAAAGACAGAAATTATATTCTAATAACTTTAGACAAAAGTAGTAACCTTTTCCTTCCCAGTGTTACAGGTATGGTATGCAGCTGCCTACAACGATGTCTATCGCTGTATTACTGCACTGATCTCTTGCGCGAACTATGATTGTTCCTACGATATATTAATGCACATATTGGAAGTCGCTCTGGATAAGAGCGTCTGCTAAATGCTTAAAATGTAAAATGTAAATGTAGACAAAATTAAAATTGAAACACTGAGTTAAAATCTGCTGTCTGAATTAATTTAAACATGGTGAATTTGGATGGTAGAAGTGGTGAAGTGAGTTTTCCCCATTTTACTGTAGAGCGCTTTCAGATCCTCAGATGCACTAAATTCAATCTATTATTATTGTTATAATAATAATAATAATAATAATAATAATAATAATAATAGGTAATATACTGTAGTATTGTTATAATAAATAACAATTTTGTCAGACCTTATTTAGGGTACTGTATGCTGTTTTGGGCACCACACTACAAGAAAGATATAGAAGATATTGAAAAAGTACAAAGAAGGGCAACAAAATGAAAGTTAAGGTTACGAGGCAGGACTTAAGACGCTTAATGCAATCAAATCTCCTTAGTCTCCCTATGTTAAGCCTGAGTGGGGTTTTTAAATGTATTAAAGGGATTAATAGTGAACTATATTTAGATTTAGAAAGATTTTTTAGGTTGAGTTCAATTAGCAGAACAACAAGGGCACCAGTGGCAATTAGTTATTATTATTATTTTTACAAAGAGAGTTGTACATTTGTGGAACAGCTTGACAGGTCAGGTAGTGGAGGCAAAAACACTTGGGGTATTCAAGTCCAGGTTTGATACAGTACTGGACGTTTAGACAGTACTAGACACGGAAACAATGAGCCTAGATGGCCCCTGAACGGCCTTTTCTCGTCAATATGTATTCTAATGTTATTATGAGAACATTCGATAAACTGCTCCTGAACAACAAACAATCAAGGCAAATCATGGCACATCCCTCCAAAGCCTAGCATGGCGGGTGTGCCACACCAACCAGATCTTCTACCAACACGTTCTTACACTTTTTTACTGAAAATGAATCGCTTTACTGTGAACTTGACACAACAATAAAAAAACTAATTAAGAAAACTAATGTCTGCGCTTTTGCACTTCTGCATTTTCTCTTGCCTATTGTTACTTTTCAACCCTGGATGCTTTAAAGCCTCGATAATGTATTGAACCGATGATTTATTTTTCTGTGGACGCCACACAGAGACACAAGGCTGTATCCCAGCTCACCGCATCTCAAATGAACCAAAAATAATTTATGTGTGTTCTGCAACTTGAGAATCAAGCAAGTGAATTCAATGAAGCCTTTCAAGACAGAGAGAGAAAAATGAGAAAGTCAACTTTTTGAAAGGTTCTATTAAAATGGGACTTGGGGAATGTTTTTAAAATAGACCTGCCTGCGAGTAAAACTGAAAGAGCGAATATCATTCCGATGTCTGAAGTGCCCATCTGTCCGTTTCTCTCCTCTGTCTGTTCGTTGGTCTTTCATGTTGCATAATCAGGTGACTTGTTTCTGCCCGGTCCCAGTGGACCTACTTCCTGCCTGGAGGCGCTGATGAACAGGGTCAGCAACGTGTGCATTTTTTAAATTTACATTTTAAGCTCTTATCCCGAGCGACTTACAAGATGTGCATTCATACATGGTAGTGCACAATCATAGTTTGCGCACAAGATCAGTGCAGTAATACAGCGATAGACATCGTTGTAGGCAGCTGCATACCATACCTGTAACACTGGGAAGGAAAGGGTTAGTAATTTTTTTTACTTTAAAAAAAAAAAAAAATTGATAATATAATTTATATGTGCGTTTATAATCAGAATTTACATTAGCAGCCTCCTGGTTTGGACAAGTACCTGTCACTCAGGCTCAGAATGTGACTGGTGTTTCGTTCTCTGAGATACTTTTTTTCGGAAAGTGCTGCTTGCTGAAGTGCCTATTCATTCCATAACGAACACTTGTATATTTAATTTCATCCTTGTCTGTTCATTTTATAATGAACACTTGTTTCTTCCCCTCTTTCTCATTTAATTGTCTGTGCCTTTGTTTGTCTGTATGTGTGCGTGTGTGTGTCTGTGTGTGTATGCCTGTATATGTGTGGTGCCTGTAGGTGTGTATGTGTGTATGTGTCCGTCTGTGTGTGTATGCCCGTATATGTGTGGTGCCTGTTGGTGTGTGTATGTGTGTGTGTGCACGTGTGTGTGTTCTGTGTTTGTGTATGTCTGTGCATGTGCATGCCTGGGTGTGTGCATGCGTGTGTTTTCTGCGCGTATAAGCCTGTTGGTTGGTTCTCCTGTGTCCTCCGTGCTGATAGCAGTGATTTTAATAGTGCTCACTGAGTGGAAATGGACAAACAGCCTTCTTGTCCATTGTCCAGTCTTTCCCCAAAGTACTGCCATGTTTTGAATCCCACACGGGAAGCTACCAATTATTCAGTGAAATCAACTGATAACCTCTGGATTTCACACCCAAGACATGCAGGGAGGAGGGTCCTTATCTCACCCGTTCAAATGCCAGGTCTTGGTTCACGAAACCAAATATTTGGACCCCATGACATTTCGATGACAAGACCATTTTTCGTCCTTTTTCATCTCCTTAATCTCAGGTGGAAGAAAGGTGAGGCTTCGATCTCGCAGAGATGACTCTGGGATTGCATCGCCCTCTGGAGCAGCCCTTATCAGGGAGAAGAGAATCGTCGGTTAGAGGCTGGAAAGGACGTATTCTCGAACGCTCACTCACGGGGCGTGACTAATGCTACCAGATGTGTCACATTCATCTGTGGGAGTCTGGTCTCATGTCACCGCTCAACATCTCAAGCAACGTGACAAGGAGGAGACACTATTGTGACAGGTTTTTTTTTTTTTTCTTCGAAAAGAGCATGCTTCCGAACATTCACATTTTCTTGTCTTTAAGTCCCCGGCTCAACTAAGCTTATGGTAAAATTCATACCCCAGAATATTTTGTATGATATGGTCTGTCCGGTCTCAAACTTACCAGTAATCACAGAATTCTTTTCATGTTATTTTTACACTCAACAGGGCACCATAGAGACTGGATAATACAGAGTTCAAACCTGGTCCAACTTGAGGACCAGTGTCTCAATTTGACATATTTATTGGGCAAATTGAATTAATAAACTGGAAACATCCTTGGGGGGTTTTAACTCAACTTACACTTTATTTCCTACTCACTTGAAAATTCATTACAGAATCTACCATCGTCTTGGTTTAAAACTGTTCAAGCCTTCAAGAGAATTTTTAATAATATCTGCTGCATTAACTTTAACAAAAGCAAAGGATTTCCAAAAGAGTTGTACTCCTTATTACACAGGGTTCTGGTACTTAATCTTGGGATGCAGCACAACACAACATATTTTAATTCAATTCGCATGGAAATTAATATTTAATGTCTAAAGGAGGAAAAAATGGAATGCATCGGCAGTCGGCATCAATGGAATGACTTGAACATCAGTGGTAACTCAATGGTATTTCCATTCACAGGAACGGTGGCTAAAAATGAAGGACTCAAGTAGAGCTTCGGAGAGACTTTGGGAGCATTTGAGATTCTTCCTGTCCCAGGACAGCCAACGTGATGTGGTGTAGACCCAGGGGAACAGATATGACTGCAATACATTTATGCGCAGCCAAGCGAGTCAGAACAATGTTTTAAAAGAGAAGACCTGCGCCACTGAGCCATGACAGATGACTCAGATCCTATTGGCTACTTGTCAGTGAGCGGCTACCCGGAATGGTAGTTTCACAAGCTTAGAAGTTTATCCTTTCTACAAAATTTAAATGGACTTTGCACATTTATACACAAAAATAATTGAATTAAGACTCTCTCTCTCTCTCTGGAACAAATTGGAACAAGCCTCTGCCGATGTTAAGCATGCTGCTTGTTTTCAGTGAAGCAGATCGTGTGCTTCTTTTTTCTACCCAATTTGGAATCGGCAGTTGTCGAGTCATTGCTGCATTACCTGCATCTGGCTGAGGACCACTGCAGCTGAAGTACGTGTGCCACTTCCCCATTATAGGCCACTCAGTACTACAGTAGAGCTCATGCCAATCAGAAGTAAGGCTTATTTCTGATGCCAACTTGGGGCACCTACTGTGGCCTGGGTGACTTAAGCCCACCCAACCCCTGATGGAACAAAGCCACAGTACTGCTACTGCAGACCCCTGGGTGGCATTTCATGAAATTGGTTTAACTTTAAGTTTGGGCTTACTTTAAGTTGGGCTGGTTTCAGTTAATGTGATAACCCAAGTCTTATTCCATTTCACCCGTTTTTAAGATTGATACGATTCGGCAGAATATAGCTGGATTTTTTCAGATGAACCAACTGCGCAAGGGGGTCAACCCCTTAAAGCAGGGGTCTCCAATCTTATCCGAGAAGGGCCGGTGCGGGTAAAGGCTTTTGTTCTAGCTCAGCACTACAACACCTGATTCTTGATTAAGGTTTTGATTCAGGACAATGACTCATTGATTAGTTGAATCGGGTGTTGTAGTGCTGGGCTAGAACAAAAGCCTGCATCCATGCGGGCCTGCACAACACATCTCTTTAGACTGCACCTTGGACCTTAACCCATCCATCCCTATATTAAAAATTAATAAATAAAACTTTTTGTTGCACTTACTTTTCATTTCCCTAATTAGCAATTGTGCTGTTTATGTGGTGCACCTGATGAATGATGTGCTTAGACATTGTAGCATCAAGTTGTTCATTTACTTGAGCTGAATGCACTTTTTGTAAGTTGCTTTGGATAAAAGCATCTGCTTAATGATTGTATTGTATTATTATTGTATTGTGCTGAAACAGATTTTAACACAATGCAGGTTTGGTTAATTACCATTTGTTTTGTCATTTCCCACAAATTGTTTAGTTTCAATGACCAAGTGTCTGCACTTTCAGAATTTAGGACTTCACCGATTTCAGCTGTAGGCCCAGTGGTTACAACGTTCCACGCTGGCCACGGAGACCGGGGTTCAATTCCCCGTCTCGCCAGAGTCAGCTCTGGCCGGGAGCGCCACCAGGGGCGGCGATTGGCTGCCAGGGAAGCGGGAGGGAAGCCGACATGATGTTTGCTGCGCGTAAGAGTGGCCCTGTAGTACCGGGTTACGGTCTCGGAAGAGGCGTCATGTCGCCTTCGTCACTACCGGTTGCAGGACTACGGCAGCGAAATCACATTACTAGGGGGGGGATTGACATAGAAATAGTGGATCTAATTGGCTACCAAATTGGGATAAAAATCTGAAACAAAAATTAAATAATAATTTCATAAGAAATCATTTTCACATTACACACAGTAATGGACATTACATTTCACACAGCACATTACAGAAAATGAAAGCATTGTCTGAGTACCGAGTACTGAGTATTTGACTGATTAAACGTCCTTAAAAATATATAGAGTATGAATTATTTTGGCATGAATATCGGTTTCCGACATAATGTGGCATAAAGAGGGTAACGTTAAATCATCCCTCGTTAGACATTCAAAGTGTCTAATTAAAAACAATTAACAGCTCGTTAAACCTCAGGAATTGCAATTATGGTATGGCAATTACCAGCATACACAGTGGTACTCCACGATCGAGTTTGAGCACCGCTGGTATAGACTATACAGACTGTCAATTTGTGAAAAGAGGGTTAAAGGGTAAGGAAAAAAACACTGGCATAACAATTAGTTGGAGATGCAGGGGAACATGTACAGTAGTCAAGAGAACTTGGCTAGCGTTGGCTACCTGGCAAAATATAGGAGCCCATCAAAATGTGAAAATTTAGAATACCTGTACAAGTGACCACTAAATGTGTCATAATGGACTTATATTACACTTACAATTGCAAGGATTTTAGTGTAGTGTGTGTCTATTCCATCAAAATATAGACAGGAATCTGGTGACTTGTGCAGCATAATGTTGTCCTTGTTCAAATGTATTTCTCGAACTGTTCAATTGTAATAATGTTTACTTTTTTAAAATATTTATTTTTTCAGATTTTCAGAACTGAGAACCTCTGATTTCATTGGTCGGGGCCACAGCAAGGATGTCTTGGAGTAACCTGCCCATACGTACTGTATATCAGGGCCTGTATATACAAATATTCTAAGAGTAGGAGTGCTGATCTAGAATCTGGTTTCCCCTGTCCATATCCTATCCATATCCATTATTAGCTAAAAGGATAAACTGATCCTAGATCAGCACTCCTACTCTTAGTATCTTTGTACATACGGCCCAAGGTCTACGATACTAGACGTGTTACCACAGAACAAAGCCTGATTAGATGCTAAATTGGTTTTGTGAAAACTGGAAAGCCCACGCTTTTCCACAATATTTACAAAAGTAGCCAACTCATTAATCCTCCTTCTGGTCAAATCTGGCTCATCATCAAGCCTGGACTCTCCGATGAACACCTATCACCAGTTTCATATAATAGTTATGTTAAATATAATATTTTCTATGATGCACAGTAAACTGTAACAACTATTTCATCCGTATTTAGGTAAAGCGTCTGCATTTCTTTATTACTCGGTGGTAGTTCACATTTGTAACACAATAAAATGTTTCTTCTGAACTATTAAAAACACTTCTGTAATACTTATTAACATAAAACGGAAAATACGAGCAGCATTTTCCTGAAACTTTAATGTGACACATGGTCCTGGGAGCAGAGCCGGATTATCGAATGTACTCTCAGTTTTGGTTTTATAGACAGGCGCTGCTGCCTGTTTTTTAATGGAAGTTAAAGGCCAGCTCGCACTGGTTGTGTTGTGTTGCAATGCAATGGCGTTTGGTGTCTTCACACGGAATTGCTTGCCCATGACACTCTAGGCTAAGTAGTGTAGGTGTAGGAGCCAAATAAGATCAGATTAAAATTGATTATATTATTGCTGAATATGACTATGAGTTATTTTATTAATATCCTGTGAGTGTCTGTGTGTCCTCTGCAGGTTGGTGAGGCCTGCAGGTTGGTGAGGCCTTAGGGGCGTTGCCGAGTTGGGAGCTCACAGCTTTGGGACCGCACGCACGCATGCTACACCTGTATGCTCACTTGCCATTGTATTGTTTGCTATGATTTAGAACGGCTCCAAGTATTTTCTTTAATGTCCGTACCGTTAATCATTAATTAAATACAATTTTTATTTTCCCTTCAAATCATAAAGTGGACATTCATTTCGTTGGACTGCATACACGGGCACGCGGCGAGTAAGAAATCCCCCAAGTTGGTTCACGATTGTGGCTAAGGAAACTGGTGCATTAACACTACTAAAGAAGCCGCTACATTAAGACAGAAAGCTTGCTTCGGATTGTTTAGGAAAACAACGGCGCAAAATTCGCACCGGAATAAAGGAACTGCACAATGGAATCCGATGGAATGACCGCCGGCAGCATAAAGTCGCACACGAGGAGGAGCGGTATGTGAAATATTTAATGCTCAAGTTCACGCATTGTTTACGTAGGCTACTAGTAGCTGTTGGGGCTGCATGGGGTGAGATGCCCCCTGGCTGCAATTGTCTATTTAAGCACTAGGAGGCACCAGATCGGTTCTCATCACAGTCCTTGGATGCCGCTCTTCTCTACCAACAACTCAACAATTCAAGCGATTCCATAAAAACAATTCGAGGGAAACGAGGTAAGTTGTAACTTTTTGTCCATGACAGTTGTTATTATGGATATTAATGTGGTTATATCTGTATAGCCTACTATTTTGTAACATATTAGTATATATATATATTGTAGCGAGCGTGCGTGAGGTGATGTATCAAGAAAGAGTCCAGTAGTAGCCTAGTGCAAAATGACCACGCGAGTAGCCACTTTATTAAAAGAAACAATAATTATCCATGCTCCATACACCGCACAGCTATGGATAATATCAATGGCAAACTTCCGTGTTCCATACACCACACAACTACGGATAATGCCCAAAAACCCTGGCTGGAACAAACGCGTCCTTAGAAGGACACGATTGACCATTAAAACGCCTTCCGTAGATGTCGTAACAATCAGGAAGTAACAGTCCTCTTCACACTTGGTCGAATGAACACTTTTGCCCTGCAGCTCTAGGGACTGCACCAAACACTCTGGGCATACAGCTAACACAAACACATAATTACAATAACACCCATAAAAGATTAACAGAACAATTAAGCATTTAACACAGGGGGGAACACACAAACACACAACCACGTTCCCCCATGATGCCCCGCGCACACATTTCAATGAGCGACCCTCCCAGGATAGTTATATATATATATATATATATAACTAAGGGAAGTAATCCATCAGTATTAGACAAATTAAAGATAATTTGGGGGAAGACACCTCCCTAGTTTTTGAGAAAGGTGTCTTACCCCTCCCTAACTAGTATCTCACTGGTATGTATTTTGCAAGCTGACTCAAGCTATTTGTAGGCTAGCTACAGTTCAGTTAACTGAGTGTACACCCACTGGTCTATAGCTGAACTCAATTTTATAATTATACAAAACCAAAATCAAACATTTTATGGTCCACGCACAGCAAGGCGAGCTTGTGCAAGCTGGTATAGGTGATTGAATAGGTGGGCTCTAATGCGCACACACCACGGCCACAGTCCGGTAAAGCAAGCTGGTGATACACAGTGGCAGCTACGTTGCTATGCTAAAGGGCCAGCATTTACAGGGATAGCACAGGTTTTAATAGGGGGGATTTGATGCGAACATGGATACAGCATGGCAACAGTCCGGCACACGGCGGTGTGAACAACGCACACAGCACGGCAAAACAAAATTAATTTGTTTAAAAAAAGCATACTGTATAGCGGGGGTAATCAAATCCATGCCTTGAGGTCTGCAGGCATTTGCTCCAACCACGCACTACACCGCCTGATTTTTAATAATTAGTTTACATCCTTGGTCCAGGAAGCTAGCTAATTAGTGAAATCAGCTGGTGTAGTGCGTGGTTGGAGCAAATACCTGCAGACACTGCGGACCTCGACGCCTGGATTTGAATACCCCTGCTGTATAGCTACTGTGACGCTTACGGTGTAGTTAGCATGAACATACGCAGAGGCAAGCTATGCATCTTTGGGTTAATCATCTGAGGTCTGGCGGCACCTGAATCAGCATGATAGCTTACCAGGCGGTGTACAGACGGCACATCTAGACTGACGTCTGAATATGAGACGAGCACGGTAGAATAACCACTGCTGATCATGTGGGGGTTAGGAGGGATGGCGTAAGGTTGCAGAAATAGGTGGCAATCAGCAGAGAGCTGTGTTTGTTTATTTTTTTCGTCGTCTGGATGGAACATCGTTTCTGGGGACATAACGCTCGGTGGGTTTATGGGAAGATGGAATGGTGATGGCACTTTGATGAAATGAGATGGATTCATGATTGAAACGGCACAGAGTGCCTGAGTGACTTGTTACCTCATCACACGCTGGAGGGTCCACCCCCTCCTCCCCCAGTGCCGTGGAGGGATTGCATTGTGTTGTAAGACATCGCCTGACATACTGAGTGGCTATACTGAATGACAACGCAGTGTGACCCCAGCCAAGACTATATCTTGGCACTGGCCTGTGACTAATCTTTCCTGTGACCGAAATTGGACAGGGCGGGCGGTGCATTTCCATGGGACCCGACCCCCACCCCCACCCCCACCCCCGCTGGCAGAGAGGGGGGTGCAGCCGCTGTGAGACTGGCGATCTGCAGTGTGCTGTGTGTGTGTGTCTCTTAGCATCTGAATGGAGGGTCCTCCCTCCCCCCCCTTGAAAAAAAGTGCCTGCTCTGACCTTTATTCAACATAAGCAGGCCAGTGTGTGCTGGGCAGCCCAGCGACCAGCAGGACACACTCTGGGCAGCACGAAAGTGCTGTTACTCTGAAAGGGGGACAAACCCTGGACTAATGCAGGGGCTTGGCAGCTGGCTCCCATGCACATTAAAAAAATATTGTTTGCCCAGGAGCCAAGGAGCTTCCCAAATGAAGATAGAACAAAAATGGGAAAAGCTTGCTCAAGATCTAGGCCTATAATATATATATTTTTTTTTAGAGGAAGGAAACCTTTGTGCACAGTCGTGCTTGTCTTACAGGTGGTGCTGGCTGTGCAAGACGAAGTTCAACTGAAGGACGAAACTGATGAAGGGACGCCCGAAACGCTTGTCGTTTGTTCTCGTTCACTTGGGAAAATGAAAAATTATAAAATACTTTTGCGCTAAAGTCAGGTAGCCCTGATTGCGAGGCCCGTATTTGAGCACCAGAGAATTTGCCTTCCGATAACATCTTCAATCTGTCATTTTGATCTTTTGCAAAACATTACAGCTGGGCACCGGTTCTGAAACACTGTTCAAACTCAAGAACGGTGTGGCCGGCCTCCTGCCGGTAATGAGCCAGGCGTAGCTACGGCTCGACGCGTGTGCAGGGGCTTGATCGTAAAAGAGGCGACGGGAAAACGTTGTGTCAGAGGGAAGGAGTATGAGCGCTCGGGGGCACAAATGAGTCCATACAGTGAGACTCGTCCATTACTTAATCATTAAGAGTTGCTGTGGAAACTTCAAGCTGCAGATGTGCCCCTAACGGCAGAAGACAAAGCTCCTGGAGCTCAGGAGCTGGTTCAGAACTGGTTTGTCAGTCTGGGCTGTGAGGTGTGTTTTGATATTATGAACAGAGCAACCATGTCGAACAGAACAAATTTCTTTTAATCCCTCGTCCACCTCCATCTGTGGTGAAATGTTTTCGAAACATTGTTGTGAGATTCCAGGACAGCAGATCATGGATTCCTTTGCTTTTTTCACCTTTGTATTTACTTGTAATCCTATTCTGCAACAATAACCTGGCCAGGGGACACAGTGAATGCAAGAATATAAATTCAAATTTGAATTAAAAAAACAGAACAAAAACCTCCAATATAAACAGTTTAGGACTCCGTAAGTGCAAACAAGCAAACCCAGAGCACATGCACAACATTAAGTAGACAGAGAGGGACGTATTACATAATTGGTGTGTGTTATTCTTGAAGGCCGTCGAGTAAGATCCATAAATCACTGTGTAGTTTCGTCAGTTGTCAGATGTTACAGTAGCGTTCCTGAGAGTCGAGGGAGGGCACAAAAGACCTTAACAGCCCAGACTCGTAACGCCAGGTCAGCCTTTGGCTGTCAGTCAACGGTCACAGCAGCTGTGCTGAAAAGCACTTCTCAATTGGAGCCTGTCTGGCAGCGCTCAGCTATTCCTCTCTTTATGAAGCCTTTAACGATTTTTCACAGCACCTGAACACTCCACAGTGCCTTTGCCAATCCCAGATGAGGACATCTTATACAGGCGGTTATGTAGGTTTGAAGTGGCCCACTTAATCGTTTTTGATGATTGGGGAACCAGAAAGCGACCGTAACCCCAGTCACACAGTAAACGTCTGTTATGTTAATACAATGAACGTTTCTTTGTTAGTCACTGGAAAAAGTGCAGAGCCTCTAAAGCAGGGTTATTCAAATCTGACCCACGAATCCAAATTTCGGTTCTGTTTTTCTTTTCTCTCGAGTAGGTAATTGAACAATTGGCGCAATCGACTGGCCAGAGTGTCTTCGCACCTGACTCCCAGGTAAAGAGAGGGTGGGGGAAAATGGCGGCGCTCGGCCCATGAGGACCGTGATTCGAGTAAGCCTGCTCTAAAGCGAGCAAGCTCCTGTGTTTAATGAGTATGATTAGGCTCTCTGACATGTTATTGAACGTGCCGGGCGTCGGACAGGGTGCGGCGTGGCTCTCGCTGTCATTCCCTCGCCACACTTCTTAGGCAGGGGTTCTCAACCCTGGTTCTGAAGGGCCTGTGAGGGTGTGCTGGTTTCTGTTGCTGTTCAGCACTTAATCGATCAATTAGTGGTTGATTGCACAGTTATCTCACCTCACCCGGTTTCTTGGGTTTAAATTGGTTGCCGATTTTTAAGGTGAAAAGAAAAAACGGTTCACCCTGCGGCTCTCCCGGACCGGGAGGAACCCCTTGTTCTTGAACTCCCCTCACCATTCGCCGAGAGAGACGGCACTTACTGACCGAGCTCCCTCAAAGAGCCTCGCACAGTGGGTCTGTAGTCATTGTGGCCACTGACCGTGAGACAGCACTGTGTACTACATTAGCATTGCCTGAGCAGCACACACCCATATATCCTGTCAATTCATTCAAGTCTGCAGACATTGGATAACAAAGAATAAAAATATACAGTACACAGTGATGTGCGGTGAGGTCAGTGGCTGGGTAGGCACTGACTGTTATGAAAACCAGATTTACTCATTGTAAACTTTAATAACATAATAACACATTTCGGATGAGATTTCATATTGACCAGCACATCACACCAGGACATAAAACACGCACGCACACACAATATCAAGCAACACATAGTGGTATCACACAGCAATCACAATGCATTTAATCCAACACAAGACGTTGTTAAAGTAACAAAGCTTCAGTGCTCTGCCATATCGATTTCTTTGTGCTTACTGTATTACAAAAAAACATCAGATGATGACAAAAAACATCTGTGGCCTACGCAAAGGTACTGCTGCTTCTACTGAAACGGAACAGCACAGGTTGGGTCTCTTCACTTTCCTCTATGATTGTGATCTTGTTGCCGCTAATGTTAGCAAAAATTTGCACTGAGAATGTGACGTAGCTTACGTCCTACCTACGCTAATTCACACTGGCATTTCGACTTAATACGTAATGACAAGTGCATTTTTCGCATTGTACAACACCTTTACGCATAAAGGCAGTGAAGAGCTCTGCCTTGTGACGTTAATTCTCTGTTCTGTAGTTCTCTGTGGCTCAGTTGGTAGAGCATAGCGTTGGCAATACTTAGGTTGTGGGTTCAATTCCCACATATACTGAAAAAATGTGGGTTGTGGGTTCAATTCCCACATATACTGAAAAAATTTATGCATTCACTACTGTAAGTCGCTTTGGATAAAAACGTCTGCTAAATGGCGTATATTATTAATGTTATAGAATACAGGATCAAATAGCGCATGCGCAAAACAGCTGATCGGCTTGCCTTTCATAATGAAAAGCAGAGCTTATTCTCCGCATTCTTTTCCTATTTAATGCCGCGTCAGTGCAAAACTACTTAATGTCTTAATTTTAATGTGTTAGTTTAATGTCTAAAACCATTAAAATAACACATAGATAGAACATAGAACATAAAAAGCACAACAATAAACAGTAATACACATACACATTTATTAAATGTCATTGAGTTAGAAAATCTCATTTCAATGTGATATTCACAGGGTAGATAGTGCCTACCCTGACTAGCCAGACCACACGTCACTGACAGTACACCCTTTGCGAATCACTGCTACACTGTAATGCAAGGCAATACTTGTTCAGGTAGAGTTTACATATCAAAATATAACAAATTCTTCCTGGGTCTAGCTCCTTTGCAATCTTAGATGGGTTCACTGTCCAGGAGTTCAGTAAATTCATTATAAATTAAAAGGCCCACTTTAAATGCCCACTAATTAACATGCTTATTATTAGCATGTGAGGGGATGGACTAAAGAGCCTGGCTATTAACAAAAATCCAGAGAGAGGAGAAAGCAGCAAGTTTTATTGAATTTCCTAATGGGGTCAGCCACCGCTAAATTGGGTTACAGTAATATGCATACAGTCTATTTCCATGGCAGAGTACCACGCAATGTCCAAGTCCCCAAAGAACCCCCCTAACCCCTTTCTCCACCATCATCACCCCTTTCTTCGCCATCATCACCCCTTTCTCCGCCATCATCACCCCTTTCTCCACCATCATCACCCCTTTCTCCACCGTCATCACCCCTTTCTCTGCCTCTTGACCTGCCTCTGCCTCTTGTCCTGTCCTTCTCCTGCTTACCTTGCCACCCTGCTCATGAGAGCAACCCCTGACCTTGCCATATACCTCAGTGGTTTATTACTGACCGCTAACACCGCTCCTAAATCAAAGTTGGGGATTTTATCCCTCCCCTCCCCTCCGGACACAAAATGGCTAGTGTCTTATGATTTGGGCAATGATCCACCTCCTTCGAGACTGGACTCGCCCAACTATGTTTACCAGGTCGCCTTACCGCTCCTCAGTGAGCTCGTGGCGGCTCTCCCTCCCCCTCCCCCTGGGGCGGACAGCGAACTGCCGCCCCCTAGCGGCACTCAGTCAGGGCTGAACTGACGCAGTCGGGTTTTGAACCACGGCTGCAGTGGGCAACTTACCGTTGCGCCACTTGGTGTGGGAGCCGGGTAACCGCCAAACCTGGCACCTACCCCGTGACCCATTATCCCATTTTCTCCCAATTTGGTAGCCAATTACACCTGCTATTTTCAAGTCAATCCCCCCCTGCAATGTGAGTTCGCTGCCGTAGCAAAGTATCATCTCCTCTGAGACGGCACTCGCCAGGCTATCAACCATAACCCGGTACTCCAGAGCCAGCGAATGTCCTGTCGGCTTCCCTCCCCCCTCCCTGGGGCGGACAGCCAATCGCCGCCACTCCTGGCCAGAGCCGATTCTGGCATGACGTGGAGTCGAACCCCAGTCGCCGTGGACAGCGTCGAATGTTGTAACCATTGGACCATGCGGGAGGTCCCTGATTTTGGGTCATGAACACTGCCTTCATGGGAAGTCCCTGCAATGGAGTGATTTATGGTCTCAGCAATTAATCCTGGACAGTGGTAAGACTGGCCCATAAAGATGGCCTGTCTGTCATGCTCAATGTGACTTCCTTGGTTTTGAACAGGACAGTCCTTGTACTGCAAAATTCACTTCAATATTCTTATCAATATTAAAAAGTGTGGGAAAGGGAGAGCGTTTGCCAAGCATGAATAAATTAGCTACGTTAATTTACTATCAATGCTGCATTTCCTCCATATGTCTAATCAGATAACATTCCTTGGGGTTTGTTTCTTAATAAGCACAGAAATGCAGCAGGAAACATGAGGCCATTTTGCGCAGAACTGGGAACCTGGGCATGCCTGTGCTATTAATGGATCCTACCTTGTTATCGGGCCAGTGGGTCTGAAGGTGGGTCCGACCCAGGAAATTCACAGGTCTGCTTTGGTGTAAAAGGGGGAACCTACACAAAGGAACCAACAGCACAATAAAAGCGATAAGATTGTTTTAGTTCTGTGAACTAGTTCAGCGATCCCTACATTTGTGCAGATGAGTTGGTGTGCAAACACATGACACGTGATTTGTGTAAGTGGGGGACCCCATGAAATTCCAGATTTTACAGTCTGGTAACAGGCCAGATTTGGGGTAAAAAAAAAGATAATTAATTGTAAGTAATTGTGGCTTTAGTCTAGTTGCGATTGTTGTCCTAAAAGTAGCTTAGGCTGCGAGATCAAATATAATTTATTTTTAAAAAGTAATTATTCTCTTTTCTCTGGCATGGTGGCTATGGGTATCTGTGCGGTGGTTACATGTTCAGCAAAAGGGACAAAGAAACGATTAAGTCAAATGGCTTTTAAAAGTCTTCTGAGCAAAACCACATTTTTATAAATCTGTCTTTCTTCAAATGGCACCATCGTGCCACCACTGGAGCGATACAACTTTGGAGCGTGTCGCCTGCTGAGCGACGACGTGTCCTTCCTTGCCCGGTTTGAATCGTGCCGTCTGCCGTAGCATCGTGCAGGAGGCGGTAATAAAGACAAATCGGCAGCGGTATGAAAATAAATGCATGATGAAACAACGCGGCAAGACGCTAAGTAGATTTTTAAGAAGCTGTTCCTTTCGGCACACTGCCTGAGGGCTTTCACACCCTTAGGGGTCTTAGGATTTTAAAATTGTCTTTACTCTTTTTTCTTTTTTATTGAGAGAAGCTTAAGAGGAGACTACACAGCTGACCCAAACGGGAGTCACAGTGCATAGGTTGGTCACCTCCGCTAACCCCCATCCCCCATCCCCCTGGGAGAATGCCTTCGCCATGCTCGCCACGTGTTCAGCATGCATCGTTACAACACAGAGACCCTGCTTTAACACTAGGCCTCCGGGGCCTCCGGGGGCTCTGCCAGAAGCCTGAACTTTCACACGAGCCACGGATCTAAAACCCAACGGCATTTCTGCTGTGTTCGTTTGGCCTGAATGGGATACGGGAGGTTGGCTATGACACGCCAGCACGAGGCTTCAAGGAAAGCGGTGAAGTGAGCAGGAAAGCACCTCGGCACTAGGTTTGCCATCATTACAGCAGAGGGCATTACCTCAATTGAACTTTCCGGAAGCATGAATAATAATGGCGGGTATGGGGGCTTCATGCACACATGAAGCTCAATGAATTAATAATCCCTAAAGTGTTTATTTTTATGTTTAATGTTATTGCAATTAAAAAGGGAGTAGGTTTCTTATACAGCTGTGCCCTCATCATTCATGGCAAAACCAGATGTGCGCCAAGTTTCCAGACTTTGAAGAATGAATCTCCCTAACCCCCTTCACTGCCAGCATGGGGGCGGAATTGTGTGAGCTGTTTAAACAGAATTGGAGAACGGAGTGCAGCTGTCATGCCGTAACGGATGGTAAAGTAGCCAAAGTAGCCGGGAGCAGTGCTGGTGCAGCCGGGTTTTGAACCACAGCTGCAGTGGGCAACTTGGATTCTGGGCGAATGCCTTGACCGTTACACCACCCGAGGTCGTCTTTGTTCTCTTTTGCACCTTCTGATTGGAGAACCTCACTGTTCTATTCATTCAACCGCATGGTGCTCTGAAGGTGCGTGCATGCAGAGGCATTTTTACTCGGAGCCGTGATGGATGGCTCTGTTGTGCCGGTCTCCTTACAAAATAATTATAGAAATCTCCTTTAACCACCTAGCGGGCTTTTCACTTTCTGTAATGCTAATGGGAATGTCTGCTCACATAGCCAGACCTTTTTACATTCACATGTACCCTCAGAGTACATTCAATCTAAACACATCACAGATGGGTCTTCTATTATCTGGAGTCAATCAGAATATACCAAGAACTGCACTGGCCAGCCCTGTCTTTATTGTTCTAAAATCTGAACGTCTGTCTTTAACCCAGGGGGTCTTTACAAAGTCACCCCCTTCTTTGGCAGAGGCATAAATTGTGCATGCTAGGTGCTGGGTAGCAAATGCTCTACACTAGGGCAATTCATTTCCAGGCCTTGAGGGCCGCAGTGTCTGCAGGTATTTGCTCCAACCACACACTACGCCACCTGATTTCACTAATTAGCTCACCTCCTGGACCAAGTAGGTGAACTAATTAGTGATATCAGGTGGTGTAATGTGTGGTTGAAGCAAACACCTGCAGACACCGTGGCCCTCAAGGCCTAGAATAGAATAGCTGTACTCGACAAGCTGTACTGATGCATTATGGATGTCTAAAAAAACTGTATTAAAGCTTGTTGAGAAAGAAAAAAACATTAAGAAATGGGGGACATCAAAGACAGAAGTATATAAAATGCAGAACAAGCTCCCCCTCCCGACTGGCAACGGAAAGGCTTAGATGTGTCCTGACTGCAGAGAAAAAGACATTCTGATCATCACTGATTCACAATATGCCTGTAGTATGGATCTAGTATGGATTTCTAGGAAGATTTCTGGGGATTCAATCTTACAAACTTTGGGGGGAAAAATGTAGGTATATGGTATGCACAACTGTACAAGTGCATAGGAGTTACAGGATTGCGGCAGCACAATTAGCTCATTTGTGGTTACATTGCTCATTTGCATACTCATTATAACGTGATTTACTTAGTCTCTGAAGACAAAGTTTATTTTGAGAGTTGGAGGAGGGGGCCGAGCTATTATAATCTTACTCTTTTTTAATGCTTTTTAAAAATGTATTTTGGGTTCAAGACAATGTAGAGCATGTGAATGGCAACATACGCACATACGCACGCACACACACACACACACACACACACACGCTATGCATTTTCTAGGGGTCAATTTCCAGATTGCACCGGCTCACCTGTCCCTCTCCGTCTGACGGGACTGTCCCTTTCCGTCTAACGGGACAGCCACCTCCTCCCACCTCCTCGCCCAGCACGCAGGCGTGGTGAACATTACCGCAGGCAGGGGGCGGCAACATGGCGGAGAGAGAGCTGTGTCGCCTTCAGAAGAGCATTAGCGAATGACTACGCCGCGAACGCTACTGGCTGACACCCAGAAAGAATCCAAATTAAAAGGATACCGTTGCGTTAAGCGTTTTTGACAAATACCAGAGGTTGGAATCAGTATGCAGTTGTATGCACACGGAGGAAGAGAGAGAGAGGATTTTAACTGAAAAGAGGATTTTTCCCCCGTATTATTCCAGAATTTTCTCTTCTTTGCCCCCCCTCATTGATGCTCGTGCATAGTCTGTGGTTATAGCTACAGCAGGTGAGCACCGCGGCCGCTCCTTTGGATCCGTGCGGAAATGTCGAGCGAGAAGCCGGTTTCAGTACCGGGTTCGGTGTTGCTCTCGGACCGAGAACCTCCCCCCGGTCACGGGCAACAGGGGACAACGGGCTGTATTACTGGCGAAATGATGGTGTCCAGTTCGGGCTCGATGGTCCTGCCGGCCGGGGTGATCAATCCCACGGTTCCGATCCGGAATATCAAGATGAAATTCGCCGTCCTCATCGGTCTGATCCAGGTCGGAGAGGTTAGCAACAGAGACATTGTCGAGACGGTTCTGAACCTGGTAAGGAAAACCACAGAGCACCTGCATAATCTTAGCAAGACAACTAGCTACACTCCTAGGTTGTTTAGCATGTCAGCCAGCTAGCAAGCTAGGCAGCTAGTAACGTGTTATTTGAAAATATAGCTAGCTAGCTTGCTACTCTGTCTAGTCAAGTACGATAGCTCGCTGACTTGCTTGCCAGATGGTTGTTTTCGTCGCATTAAGATGTTTTTTCTCATGTGTGGGTTTTGTGACCTGAGACAGAATTGGAAAACACAAATACACAAGCTGGCTATGTTATCCATCGTGGGAAAACATTCGAATGTTGCTCGCCGACTGACTGGATAGCTAGCTCATCAGTGAGCTAGCCAGATTAGTAATGCATGCAATGGATTTTCCCATTTGTTTGACGGCGTGCATTTATGTACAGATATCACACAGTATCCTGTTTGCGGTGGTGTTTTCCTTGCAATGTCAAAAATGTGCGTAATTTGGACAGATATTTTAATTGTGCTTATCAATATACGTGGAGATGCATTTGCAATCAGTAAATTTGCAAGGAAAATTCAAACACGGGTTGCGTAATATTATGTTAGCAGCTCGCTGTAGCTTTACTATCACAAAAGGTACTTCTTTCAAGAAGTTTACAAGCAGAGCGTCTTCCTCTGCGCAAAACAGGTTTTAGATGCGTAACGTTAGTGGGTCGCCTAAGCATTCTTCTCAGGCGTTACAAATGACATCATGTTAAAGATGGGTCTAGCTCACGTTTGTAAACAACGAATGTGTCTTGTATTTGCCACTTTATTTTGTCCTAATACGTTACGTTCGTTTGCAGGTAGTATTCGTTTTTTTCCAGTGTTTTTTTGTTTGTTCTACCACCCAGCTAAATGTAGCCTGTAGATTTTATTTTGTGTTTACGCTGCGTCTGAATTGAGTGCTTGGTTGAACCAAGAAACTGTTAACACGGCAATTGAAAATAGTTTCACTCAGTTAAAAATCACCGTGTGGTTGTGGGTGCATAAGAGCACAGAAACATATAACATCGCTTGCGAAGTGTTTAGAGATAGAGAACGTAAATGGCAGTGAACGTATTTCTCGAGTAAGGACGTCCAGGCTACCCGCCTTCATAGTGTACAGCTGGTTTTGGTAACATGCTCATCGGACTATTGCATGTTTGCAAGGGTCATTCCCCGCACATAACTGCGACGCTGTGTGAAAATGTATGTTGCCACAAGGTACCGTTAGCCACGTTCAGTGTTGTTGACGATTACCACCCCAATACTCTAGAACGACATTGCTTATCACAAGGGGTTGATTGATTGATTGAATTTATTAGAAAGAATGTTAAAATACATATATAGCTTCACCCCATGTGGGCTGCGATACATCCATTAAAACCACTCTAACGAGGATAAAAACACAAAAAAGCCTTCCGGCTTATTTCCATTGTGAGGCTGTTGACAGTTACGAACCCCATATCTGTATGACAGCAAGCCCTCCTTTTTGTGGGACGTTTTATTGTTATTATTCGTTTTAATCTGAATGGAAGACACCAGCGGATCTACTGTTTGTTACCTAACAGGCCACCGTCATTTTATACGTGTGTCTGTTTTTTTCTGGCCATATCGTACTTGTACATCTTAAGTGAGATGTTGCAGTGCACACAGTGGGAAAGGAGAGGATTATACTAGAGCTCTTCGCCGCGAGCGAAACAGCCAGTGCTGCAGTCACAATGTATTCAGAACCAGACAATACTTACCAACTGAGACCCGCAGAAGAAAATAAAATAATATACAAGGGAGACGTACCATCGTATAAAATAGCGGACAGATCCGGGTTAATGTAAACGTCGTTCAAAGTTTTGTACATCTACTGAGGGTCATGGTCAAGCCGCATATTGTATTGTATAAGCATTTACGAAACCACAAGCGGTGCCCCGGGACTGTATCGATTGAGGCTGAATGCCTCGGAGGACGTTGTGGTAATCAATAGTCTATTCTATTTTAAGAGGACATTTTGAATTAACAGAACGTAGCCTTCTCAAGATGTCCATCCAAGCCAGTTTGTGTAAAGTTGCAGGTTCATGGTACAGTTTGACATTCAGTTCGCTTCACACAAAACTGGATGTTTTTCTTATTACATTTACACGAGCTCGCTATTCACCTAAGCAGTATTTTTTTAATTAATATGATTTAAAAAAAACTTTACTCAAGCTTACGCACCTCTTCTGCGTTTAGCTCAATATTAAACATTTGTACAACGGAGATTAAATTCCAGTGATCTATTCCGTTGCTGCCTGGTGGTTAATAAGAGGCGTTATTTCTTTGAAAGATTTTATATAATTCGCTCAATGGATTAGACTATGGCCCAGAAGGGGCATCTTGCTGCGTTAATCCTTAGTCTTCGATTCACCGTGAGACGGTGGCATGTTCTGTGCTGCCCGTCTTTATTTGGTACATGTAGACTAAAGCGCATTACTACAGTTTGGTGTGTGCTCATGACTTTGGTTTGTCTGTTTTTTTTTTTTTTTTTTTTTTCGCACGAATGTCAGCAAAGATAATGTATTGAAGAGACATTAATTCCTCAAAAATAATAAAGCAAGCGTACACGTAAGAAAATCACAAGCGCCTTTCCCACTCGAGCGAGGCACTGAAGGCGGTGTGCGGCTTGCCTAATAAAGACGTTAAGTTTGATGACAGCAAAGCAATTTTCTAGCTCGCTCACAACAGCTACAAGGTCAATCAGCAAATTACGGTATTGTGCAATCAATTTGCCAACCTTTTAAAATAATTTTAGCTTCGGTGACATGTATAATAAATGCTTTCTTTAAAAAATAATCCATCTAATAGACTAATTGAAGGCATTACATTTGGGAAAGTGTAGAAAGGCATGAATCACCGAGTGATGTAAGCTCATTCAGCAACTCCGCAGGTAGACTTCTCCCTTCCTCCACTTTTACACCTGGTTTCCATGAACAAGTAATTGCCTCTTTTGAAATGTAAAATAACTGTTAAATCAAGATCATGTATGCATTGTTAATTTTTTTCAAGTTTGTTTATTTAGTTCGTATGCCTGGTTATGAAATTGTGTATGCTACCTTATTAGTTTGTCTCCTGCATATTATTGGTTCCTTGTCACCCTTTATGAGCACAATTTTATTTGAATGTTTCCTGGTTCCTTCCATTTTTGGAAAGCTAAAATAAAAAAATAATTTAAAAAAAGTTAAAATAACTAAAGACCCAAATGTAATCAATAAGTTACTGGTCTAGCACGAAATTAGCATGAAAAACAAAAACACTAACCAAAATAAAATACAAATAATAAATAATGTTACTACTGCTTTGTACACAAAACTATTGAGTGCCCCCTGAATAGCCCATCTGTGACAAAAAACAACAGCAAAAAAACATGCCACGTTGCTAATAACTGGAACAATTGTGGTCCAAATCAGTAAACATTAGATGCAGTCCAGGCATGTTGTGTATTGACCAGGATTGATTCTAGAGCTGATGGAGAAGATGGTTAGGTAAATCCACTGGGATGAACTGCTTCTGAGGTGCACTGTATCCCCCCCCCAATTCTGTGCTGCCAGCGTGTTGCCCCAGGCTGAGGACCCTGGCGATGTGATGGGGAGCTTTTTGCAATTTTAATGCAAAACACTGCATTTTAGTAATTGAGCATAAAAACCGTCATTGTGGCAAAATGTGTCGATCGATTGCCTTCTAGCTGGCTACCCCGCTCACCAGCTTGTTACTACCTTGCTGAAGCAAGTGTTCATCTGTCTCATGATATGATTAACATTTTTAAAGCGGTTTATAAAAGACAAGATTTTCATCCACACAGTCAAGGGACTAATAAGTTACTTGGGAAATGAAAGTAAATGCTCTCAGTAACATTGATTCAGTGGTGAAGCCAGCCCGCTTGCTGACTCCTTCCAAGGTTCCCAGTGAGGCTATGTAATGTTCCTAGTGCATTTTTCCCCCACAGGTCTTGCAAAACTTCCAAAACAAATAAAAATGTACAGACAGTATTTCTGGAAGCGTATCGCCCTGGGAGGGTCAATTGTCTGTTGGGAGCCTTTTTTCCACATGGCTGGAGAGCGCTGTGCTGAACAGTGGAGCAGCCCTACCTCTCTGTACCAGGTTGAAAAAGCAGGTGAAATCGCATGTTTGATCAGTCCTACCCCTCGGCCTTCTCGTCTTGGCCGCTCCAGGGGTCGGCCGAAGTGACAGGCAGTGTCAAACAATGATGACCCCCCCCCTTTCAGAAGACAGCCCGTGTAATTACTTTTCCAGGTGATAGTGTTTATTGACCAGCAGGCGGTTTAATGACTTCCAGGCGGGAGGCAGGAAATGTGACAAGTGAGAAGGGACACAGGAAGCCCGGGACGGAAGACCTGTTGTCCTCTGCTTGTCACCGGCGCATTTTTTTTGGTCACGCCTCTCCCCACTGAGAAAGTTCGCCGAGTATGCTCTCATCAAAAGGTGTGTGTGTGTGTGTGCGCGTGCGCCTGAGCGCGTGTGTGTGGCCAAAGGCATGCAAATACGCCTCCCCCACCTGACAAAATTGTACAAAGGTGTTTGTGTTAGTTTTCTTGTCCTGGTCATGGTGTAGTGAAGCAGAGCTCTGAGGAAACTTGAATTTAACATTGACATTGAAATACTTATTATTATTATTTTTTTCTTCTGTCAAAATTGGCACAGCATTCCATTTAGTCATGGCAACGCTATAAAAGAGAGGTGCATGTTTTCCAGACCATTGCAAATTTTGAATTATTGCAAGACATTTTTTGTTAACGTAGTGAAAAGAGGGAATACGGATCCAATTTTAACTTTGAAAGATGGCGTATTACAGCATCTCCTTTTAGACTATCAAGCAAGGCCTTTTAAGGTGTGTTTAGAAGATGTGTTGTTGGTATAGTAGTGCATAAATCTGGTGGTTGTCTTTGGAAGTTTCCATCTAACGTTGACCAGATCAAGCCACCTCTAGCCACAGCAACATAGTGACCTAACGGCTGGTAACTGGTTGCGTTGTGAAGAACGTTATCCCAAATTAACTCCGGCATCCATGTTAGAAGACTCAATCTCAATGTTCCCTCTCCTGTAATCCTTCCTTGCTGAATTCAGAACCGAACATATCAAAGAGGGTTAAGTATCGTAATTGTCATAACTGCATTTCCAGAACAAACGTTATGATCTCAAAGTATTGAATTAGCCTACAGGTTTCAAGACTGAAAAAATAGAAAGATCCCAAATACAGAATAGCAAGATGGAGTTCAAGCAATTATTTTTTTGTATGGAAATAATACATTTCCACCATTCCGATGTACAGTATGAGTCATCATTGTTGCCCTTTTCTGCTCATAATGCTAAGACACAGTATAATGTTTTATTATTAACAGGAGATGAATATTAAATCTCTATTCAGCTGGTCTTCCCTTTAGGTGTGTGATATACCATTGTCCGCTCAATTCAACCAAGGCCTAGCTGAGCACTCCATTTTTGTAGGCCTAGCTCCTGCGACCCTAATTTTAAACAAAATTACAATGGCTGCATTGACCATTTGATACCTACTGCCGTGTAACTGAATCAGCTACTGTAACACCGTGTTTGGCATCATTTAGCACCTTTTAGCTCAGGGGTGTCCAATCTTATCCCAGAAGGGATGCAGGGATGTGGGTGCAGGCTTCTGTTCTAGCCAGGCCTTAAGACACCTGATTCAAGTAATCGACTAACCGTGGTCTTCAATCAACCTTGATTAGTTGAATCGGGTGATTTTTTTGTACTAGAACAATCCTGCACCCACACTGGCCCCTTTTTCTGGACAATATTGGACACCCCTGTTTTAGCCGTTCCTCATTCATTGTATGTTACCTGGTCTCGCTCTTCGCTCGTGGGTTTAACGTTCTTGTCTCGCCCATTCTAGCTGGATGAATGGTCTTGGGAATCACCATCCGGCTTGGTGGGTTATTGATGGCGATGAAGTTGCCTGAGCAGTGCAACTCGGGGTCCACTTTCTCCTCCTGATGTCTGATTATCCTTAGCGTCCTCATGCATATTTGGCTGGAAAAAAGCATGCAATGAGCTATCTAGAGGAAAGTATTATTCTGCCTGCTCGGGGAAAGTTGAGTTGCCCAGTTGCAGTAGCAAATGGGTCTATGCTTTTGGCTGCTGCTCAAGCAGTCTCCTCTGGAGGCCATGATAGATGGCACCTGCTGCTCGCATCAGTACAATGCGTTTCCTCCAGCGGTTAGATTCACCCAACACTTGGTATTTGTTCTCTTAGTTAGCATCCATTGTTGCCAACAGGGGTGTATCTCACGGGGACTCAAACCCAGAACAACAATTCGGTGACTGGTGTTGAGGGCAGCGCTGAAGAGTTACCCCCCTGTGCGGACGCTCCAACTACGCTAACTCGAGCGGACTTGAGATATGTGCCTAGTCATTGTCACTGCCCCCAGAGATTAATGTTTGTCTGTTGTGTTCTGTATTCTCACGACGGGATGCGTACCGCGGTTCATGGTACGGGAACACTGCAGCGTCCCCCCCCCCGCCCCCTGCAGAATGTTCTGAGTAGATTGCAGCAGTGGCCTTACTCTCAGACATCCCCCCCCAAGCAACGCAGAGCTGTTACCATGGGAACCCTGTTCTGGGGATTGTTACCAACTTCCCACTGTAACAACCGGTGTCATCTCTGTTTCCGGCCAGACGCTCCCGAAATATTGAATTAAAAGCAATGCTTTTAAAGTGGGCCTGCAGTGGTCTCTTTTCTTTTTTTTCGTCCTTTTTTTATTTTTAAGTAGAGGAATTGATTTCCTTTTATTCCCTTCATATCTTTTTTCCGTTGGTGGTGGTTGTGGGGGGGCGGGCGGCGATGTGCAAGTATGCTGTGCTTGTGTTTAGTAATGAGCTCAAGGAGAGCTAAATTCACAGAACTATAATAGAATTGCATTTTTACTCAGAACTTGGCTGCTGCACAGATAAAAATAAACCTTTTATTTTCTTTTTCTTTTCTTTTATAAAAGCACTTTGAGAAATTAGACAAGCCAAGCATTTAGACAAGCCATAGTCAACCTGCGGGATAGACCATGAAGAATGCAAGTTCTCAGAATACTATCTTTTTAGTGTTTAGAGTTAAGTGTTTATTGGTCGTAAGCTCAAGGACACAATTCAGAGATTCTGCTTGGCGATCTCAGAAACTCTCCGATTCTAAGAACTAATAAACCGAATGCCAGGCTCCAGTGATAAATGAAGGTTTTTAAGTCAATTTGTCCATTTAAAAAAAAAAAAATTGTATATTTTTAAAAAGTGCAGTGGAGAATTATTTGTGAATTCCTTCTGAATGTTTATTCAGGTTGACCTCAATGCCAATGTACATGCTTAAATTAATTTCTGATTATGGTTTGGCTACTTTCAGTATCAAATATTTTCAACATTTTTAATGAAGATTAATGTGCAGGGATTCAGCTGCACTCCCGACGCGACAGGCACAGGAATTAGTCGTGAATGTTTTGCATTAAATAGAATGGTAAACGAAGCACGTTTTGCATTTACCTCACGGTCTGCACGGTTTGGCTTTGATGTCTTCATAAGTGGGCTGTTTGGAATGGATAACCGCTGCTCATCTCCGCAATCGACAGTCCTGCGTTTATTTAAAAAACAAAACAATGGAAGTTTCCAGATTACCTTTCATTATCACGCTTGTGAGTGTGACTGATGATTTATGAGCGTTTTCGAATCTCATCTCATCACATTTTCACCAGCTCACCCATCCCCCCTCCCTGCCAGCAGATTAATTGGGGTACGTACTCCTAGGCCACTCTCCCGAGGTGTTTTGGGCTCAGCCTTGTGTGGTCCCAGCGGAATGGGTTTTAAATTCCCGTGCCAGGAGTGCACCCCTCCGTTTAGACTGGGGACCCGTGCCAGGTTCCCCCCCCCCTGGCGCTGAAGCCGTTCCTGGGGGCAGGGGGTTGCAGGAGGAGAAGGCTGTAGGGAAAGGAGTAGGCCAGCAGGGGTGGGTTTACATGCAGCGATAAAGCGAGCAGGATTTTGAAGAGTTGCCATTGGAGCTCACGAATGGAAACTGGATTAGTGTGTGTGTGTGTGTGTGTGTGTGTGTGTGTGTGTGTGTGTGTGTGTGTGTGTGTGTGTGTGTGTGTGTGTGTGTGTGTGTGTGTGTGTGTGTGTGTGTGTGTGTGTGTGTGTGTGTGTGTGTGTGTGTGTGTGTGTGTGTGTGTGTGTGTGTGTGAGTGTGTGTGAGCGAGGGTGTGAGGATATAAGGATATAAGAGGTGTAGGTGTACGTGTGCGTGTGTGTGTGTGTGGGCATGAGGATATAAGAGTAGCAGAGGAGTGTGTTGGGGGGCAGACATCGTGATTGGGGTCAGGATGAGGCTGGCTCTCTGGCGTGTGAAATCGGGCCCGAGGTTACGGTGCTCAGGAGGCCTTCCTGTCAGTGGTAGACGTCATGAATGAGCCCAATCCCAGCCAGCCTTGAGCCCCCGTTTATTTCCTGTTTATGGTTCGCAGAACACCAAGGTCACTGACCTGTGCCCTGTGCTCTTCTGTCAAGAGTAACTCGGCACAAAGCCCCCCTCGGCACATTGCTTTGTTAAGTGTTTCTTTGTTGTGGTGAAAAACATAAAATGGCATGGTCACTGAGGGGGGGGAAAAAAACACAACCGAGCATGACCATATCAGGAATGGTAAACACATAATTTCACTATCTTGTGTTCTCACGTCAGGTGCTGCCAAGTCAATGATTCATTATTATTATTATTTGTAGTTTTTTTGGCCACCTTTCCCCACACACAGCCAGTTCCATGTGCTATTTGGATGGGGGACTTTGAAAAAAGTCTTGCACAAGATGTTTATGTTTTCACTAGAGATGCACCGATTGCGATTTTCTTGGCCGATTCCGATTTCCAATTTTTGATTAGTCTGACTTGCCGATACCGATTTTGGCCGATTCCGATTTTGTTTTCCTAAAAACAACAATTGACAACTTACACAAACATTTTTGTAACTTTGCTTTAATAGAAAATTAAGATTGACAATTCTGAGGTAGGTCAGAAGCATGAGGTAGGTCTCACTAAAACACATTTCAAAATAAAAAAAAGTGTTCCAGGTTACTGGACAGAGCTTTTCTTTTTTTGTGCAAATTAAATTCAATGATGAATAAAAGAGAATCCAGTGCACAGCTAGCTACTATGCACATTTACTTTTCCAAAAGAAAACAGGTGCAACATCAAAATACAAATTAAAATAAATAAAATATAGCCTACATTTTGTTCTTTCCTCCTCCCCATATTTTAGTTCGAACCTATGATGCGCTAGACTAATTTGTTTGCTAGAGGTGGATTAGAGTAGATCCCAATTCTATATAGTGCAATGGAAAACACTTGTAGCGATATAAAAATGGATGTTTCAGTTGCGGAGCTTGTCAAAGGCATTGAAACAAGCCGCATTTCAACAAATTTCGTTATTTGCGTGAGTCAGGTAGCCTAACGACTACGACTTTAACTAGCTTCAAAGCCTAGATAAAAATGTTTCAAACTAGGAGTAATTGGAAAAGAGACTGTTTCTGAGTTTGTTTTATAGAGGAAACGCTATTTTTTATTGAAAAGTAGGCTACTTTTGCTTATACATTATATTCCAAATAAAATAAGTCCCGTCAATAGACTCACGTGCATAACGCTATTTTAAAAATAAATAAATAAATATTACGCTAGCCTACGTTCGTTGGGGCAACACGTAAACACTTCAGCCTTAGGCCTACATATTCTCATATAAAATAAAACAGAATAAAAACTATTTGCAAACGAACAAAAAGTTAGCCTACATGTAGGCCTATCTGGCTCATAACATTTTAATTACGGCGTGCTGCTGCCGACTTGAAATCAAATAATTTCCGTTCGCTACAGACCTTTTCTCAGATAAAATAAAATTGAATAAAAACTATTTGAAAACAAACCATAAAATAACCTATTGCTGGCTCATATGATTTTACTTCTTACGCTTTTTCGCAGCAGTGAAGCGTGCAGCTGCCCACTTAAAATCAAAGGTGCCAAGTGTCTCTCCACAGCTTGCAATGCGCATAAACCTTGCGACCTTGTCCTCCCCAAGGCGACTTCGCTGCGCTGTTTTGATTCGGTTCTGCAGAGAGAACCCTCTCTGCTGGCACACTGGAGACGGGGATCAAGCAGGCTACCTTGGCCAGTTTGTCCCACTCGGGATAGATTTCGCTGATGGTGGTTAGGCAGGCTACGGCATTCAATCCGAGCGCGCGCTTTATCAGAGTGACGCAACAATGAAACAAATGTAACGATTATTTTGTTCATCGCATAGGCTAGCCTATAGCCTACACATTCATTAAAAAAATGAAGATTCCTTTTAATAGAAGGATATGTGGAAATACAATTTTAGCCTGTTTTAATACAATTCAAATTGTGCTTAGAGGGAATTATTTTCACCGGACATTATGACCGGAGAGATTTAAATATGTCGGACTTCAACAGATTTTCCTGGTAAAAACCCGGCAATTACCGGGAAACTCTGGTTGATGCGTGTTCAGCGCTGCGCTCATCTGATCTGTCTGCATTGGCTCACGGGTGCGCGCACGTCACGTGAAAAAGAGGGGGCGAGGAGCCAACCGCGCACACAGAATCGGCTATGTGGAGTGATCGGGATCAAGTCACCGATTGAGGCCGATCAGCTGAAAATCGGCCATTTCCGGTCAGAGGCCGATCGATCGGTGCATCTATAGTTTTCACTGTATATTAAGGCTTTATTGGTCTCCGTAAATAGCGACATGTTAATCGCACATGGCTGTTTCATCGTCTGACAGCCATTAGCGGGAAGGCTGGTATTGTGTCTGCCTTCAGTCACCATCGATCATTTCCGCCGCCGTTAAGAGTGGAAATGGCTGCGCTGCATGTACAGTCACTAGTAAAAATGCATTGTCAACATGGTTGACGTGGTTCTCTGTGGCTCAGTTGGTAGAGCACAGCGTTGGCAACGCTTAGGTTGTGGGTTCATTCCCCACTGGGGCCACATATACTGAAAATGTATGCATTCACTACTGTAAGTTGCTTTGGATAAAAGCGTCTGCTAAATGGCATATTAATTAAAAAAACTTGCCTACGGTAGGAGTCAGTAAGACATGCAACACACACAGACCAGCCTAATGCTTTTAGATGCCCGTCTCTAAAGAAGGATTTTTAACTTCTTCTTTTGTTGCTTTTAACTTCTATATGTATATTTTAGGTTTGTGTTCCCCAGCACACCTAATGCTACAGTCTGACTCCTGCATTGACCACATACCCCTCATACCACATGCCCCCTAAACAAGTCATTTTAAAGCCGTCAATCTGTATTTAAAATGCTGTTTTGGCTACACCTCGGTGCAGGAAAAACTGGATTTCAAAGAGCAGTAGTAGCAATGCGCCTGGTGAGGAGATGTGCGCCGAGCCTCTCCTGAACGTGTGATTAATATCTTCACGGATCACTTGAAATTGGAGGAACAGAGCCTCTTCCCCCTGCAATCAGGGAGGAGAGTGATGGAGAGAGCGGTTTTGCATCGCTAATTGCGCTCGCGAATGCGTCACGGAGCCACGAGGGCCAGGAACAACGGACGCGGGGCTGGAAACGGCGCCGCCAACAGAACGCGTAATGTAACGCTGCCGCTCAGAGACGTTTATGAGGTGACGCGCAGGTGCCAGACCTGGGTCAAATGCGTGCATGAAACGCTTACATTCCTTAGATGTATTTGAAAACACAAGACATGCATAAAAAAATATGTTGTTATACATTCCATTAGTACTTACCTGCGCTGCACTAGTTAGTGCGCATGCGGTTGCTAAACACATTCCGTTGTTGAACATATGTTTACACACTTTGGGGTTAAATGAAATTCACTCACGAAAGGGTTAATGGTCTCGGCTCTTTACCTAACTGTTTCCCTAAAGCGAGGTACGTGACCTGAATTCCAGTGAATATCCTGCTCCATAACCGTAAGCTCACAATAAGGCTTTAAGCAGATCAGTCGCAGATACCATAATGAGCAGTAGGAAGGATTGTAAGTAAAGTTTCACCTTTAACTTTAACACTGACCGGTTTATTGCTCAGATGTTTAGATATCATGATAAACATTAATTGAAAAAGGTTGTGCGTTCGTTTCCCACTGGGGCCACATGTACTGAAAAATGTATAAGTTGCTCTGGATAAAATCGTCTGCTAAATGGCATATATTATTAAAAAATATTTCTTACTTTGTGCCAGGGCTTGTCGTCTGTGGATTTGACACTTAACTGGAACCTGACAGATGCTCTACCCCTGCCCTCTATAATCAAATGTGTGATACACAGTAAATGGGAAGCAGTTCAGCACATGCCAAGAGGGCTGGGTGGTTATGTGGAAATATGTTCTTAATTTTTGCGGAATATTGCTCCCGTAAAAACAATTACAGAACTACGTTGCTCCGTGGTTTTCATGGCGAATTTGACAGGGTCATTTTATACTGGTGACAAAAAAGGAATCGGCATCGCAACCAACATCTGCCAGGATTAAAATGAACAGAACAGGATCGGATTGAAACGTGAGTGCAGTGGCGGTCCTGGCTCACTTGGTGCCCTAGGTGAGATAAGTCATACCCCCCCAAGCCCCAGGGAGGCCACGCAAAACAAGTACCTATGTTGTAACAAGGCGCAATAGGCACCCCTTTTATTTGAAGAAAATATACTAATAGACAAGGAAATACTGAAAAATGTTGCACGCAAATATTAAATTGTAAAAATCCAAGACATGTACAAATAACAAATTTAAATTGAACAATAAATAAAAATAAATAGATAAATAAAAATGTTCCTATTTTAAAAGGAACAAAAATAAGGATGTGCTGTCTAAGACAATAAATAAGAACACCTTAACATTTTGCACACTAATTTAAAAATTGACGGTGCACACAAATAAAACTAAATTGAACACAGTGGAGTTGCACCTTTTCAATACTGGCTGAGTCTGACTCAATGTCTCTGGATAAGAGGACGTCTGCCAAATGCCTGTAATGTAATGTAATGTAATGTGGCTGAAAGTTCACTGGACTTAAGATAGCTTCTGCTGTTTTGCTGCTAGTTTAGCTGGACTATATTTATGTTAACTAGCTAGTAGGAAGCTCATAGTGATGCAGTATAGTGCTGTTATTACCCAAAACAAATCACAGAGAAAGTTCAGCGTCATTATAGCCAGTGTAATGTTAGCTAAATACTTGAGCTACTAACTAGCTTTGACTTTAGTATAGCAATTGATGCAATACCTAGCTAGCACGATTATTTACTAGACTACTTCAAAACATAACATAATGTTCATGATGAGATGACATAACACACACCTTTATCTTTGGTCCATTTCTCCTCTTCTTTTCTCTTTTTTCTAAACTGAAATCCCGAAGGCTTTGATCTTTTCATTTTGGCAACGTACCTCAATGTGTGCGTGACACGATTGTTTGTGTGATTAAACGATTGCCCATCAATGCCGGGTCAAGAGACTAAACCATTTCACCTTGGTGGTGTACAGACTCGTTTGAATTTATCATTATATTTTAAACCAGGCAAAATTGCAGCTGTTTATCAGTAGCTATTAAGATATTATTTCCATTTGCTTGTGTGTGTTACGAGAGCAGGGGCACATTTGGTTGCATTTCATTTATTGACTTGTACTGTACAGTGTGAGTTTGAGAGGCGCTATTGACCTCCACCCCTCCCCCACTTCGGGCTTCTAGCAGGTGAGGACTAGGAGACTTCATAGGCAGAAGCAGCGGGATGAAAAAGTCACATCATGCCTGCCCGATGCTAGCGTAGCGCTGAGCGCAGCAGATGAGCGAGACTGAAGTGAGCGCGTGTCTGCGTGTGTATATAGAGAGATGTGTGCGTGCGCCTATGCCAGGATCGGCCACTGCGTGAGCGCGTCAGGGGAACCTAGCGAGGGCCGCGGGCGGAACCTCTAGCAACGCACCGCGGGAGTCGCGCGCGGAGAGAGGTAATCGAGGGGCATCACCCTCACCCCTTTTTCCACTCAACGATGACAAATGGCCACCTCTAGCCGTCTCAGAAACACCTCCGCCGCTCCGAGGGCAAGGACCGTACGTGGATTCGGGCTGCTGCTGCGACGGCGCATCTTTACAAGTGCTATCGGAGCTAATTAAGGGTGTTTGTGTCGTTAATCTTTCACGGCGAGGCGGTTTGCGATGAAAGCTGTGATGTCGTCTAGATAAAATGCAATACTGGATCTTCCACGCTTTCCCTTAAAGCTGAACGCAATTATTTTTTACAAAACTCGATTGTTTTGTGAGGTTGAGCTGAAAATGTACCTTTTTTTTTTTTTAGCTTGTCACCGGATCTTGTGTTGTTACGGCCGCGAGGAATAGTCATTTTGAATGCTTCTTGTAGCAGCCGTTGTCGAATGTCTAATGTTGAGCGTGCCTTGGCGGGTTAAAAGGCTGACGACTTTCTTCTAGCATCAAGGTTTTATTTTAATTTTATGTATGGCCACTTATTTGCATTCTCACCGCCGTTTTTTCTCAGCGGGCTTTCAGAACGTTTCCCTGGGTCATATTTCACACATTCTTTACATGCGATGTGATATGACAGGGTGACTGATGGGCGGCGGATGGATACATCTCTCAATGCTGCAGCACAATCTTATTACGCTCTGATCTGTCACCTTGTTCCTGCCACATTAATCCAGTGAGCCCGGGGGTGGGGGTGGGGAGAGAGGTGTCAAACACGGTGACCTTGCCTAGGCAAAGACTGGGGCTTATCTCTCATACGGAGAAACGCACTGAAAAGCGTAGCGTGCCATCTTTTACAGCATTTTGCCTGAACCTCTCACGTATTCATGTTTTTTTTCTTCCGTATTGACCGGAGCATGTGAAATCCAGGCCAGGTCAGAAGTGGATTTGATTGGGTTGACTTAATCAGCGTGTTCCTGCCCTCTGGCCTGTGTAATTGGGCTGACACTTCGAGGGAAACTTCTGCTCTGTGTCGAGGCAACAGCGCGAAGATGGCATCCTGCCCATTATGCTTCTTCCAGTGACTTCCCCCTCTTGACAGTCCCCTAGGGTGGAAGGTGTGTGTGTGTGTGTGTGTGTGTAAGAGAGAGAGAGAGAGAGAGAGAGAGGTGTGTGTGTGTGTGTGTGTGTGTAAGAGAGAGAGAGAGGTGTGTGTGCGTATGTGTGTGTGTGTGTGTGAGAGAGAGGGAGAGAGAGAGAGGTGTGTGCGTGTGTGTGCGTGCGTGCGTGGGAAGGAGAAGTTATTTTGCTGAGGTTAGTTATGCTTACCGCAAGAAGCTTCATAATGAGTTGGGCTTGCACCAGCCCCCTGTTGAGCTGTGAGCCTGCCTGGATTAGCTGATGACAAAGAGCAAATACCAGGGGTAAGCATTAAAAAATGAACCAAATCGGTTGCAGGGCTCTGCTTTGTTTAGCCTTTATTGCTTGCGTCGTTGGACCGTACACAAATCTGAAAATGTGCTGGCACATCTGCTTAGGGAATTCATCAGTATTCCATAAGCAGATGACACGGAAAACAAATTTCATACATTGTTGCATGTTAATGATATATTTTTTTCTGGCCATGAGTAATAATTGGCTAGTTTTACGTGTTTTCTAATACACAACGCAGATCAGATAAAAATGTTCGCTTGTGCTTAACGTGGCGTGGATATCGTGAACGCAGAAAGCACCCAGACACACCATCAGGCCATGGAGGGAAAATCGAGCAGTACTTTTATCACTCTTTGGACAGATTCTTAACTTTGCCAGCATGTGTTTGTGCTTTGTGCGCTCTGCCTTCTGTACTCCGTGTAAAAGCCGCCGCTGGAAGCCCTTTCGCCCACGGCCGTGCAGAACTTGTTGTGCTTTCAGCTTCGACTGAAGTGCCATTAAGACATGATAGTCTTGCGGTCTTTTATATTATAGAGGACTGCTTTTCTTGGCCAGGCACACAAACGCTCTCCCCTCCATTACTGAAAATGACGGGGAATCGGTCGGAGGGGGCCTAGCCTAATTCATAGCCTTGCCATGGCCTCAGCATCCAAATTAAAGTGAGACTTTCTGCACTGGGTGCCTGTGGCCATTTCACACAAGAACATACAGACACTCCTTGGGTTATGCAAACCTCGGCTTACGGAAAATTCGGCTTTACGGAAATTCTATTTTACCGTTGTTTGATTTTTTTAATTGCCCACCAAGTTTGCGACAGGACTTCCCTCTCACGTGAATGCTGATCTCTAGGGCCTGAGAAACAAGCGATTAGACTTTGAATGGCATAAAAATATGTAATGTCTTTCCTTGTAGCCCTTTTTCCATTGTACCTGCTGGAACTAGGCCGGCTCGCTAAGTTCGGGTTTCAGTCACGTTTTCTGCCTCGATGACTCAAGTCCGCTTCGTCACCACTTGCGTTACGTGTGCTAGACGCATATTCAAAAGTAGGAGTGCTGACCTAGGTTCAGGTTTCCCCTGTCCATATTCTATCCTTATCCGTTATGAGCCAAAGGCAAAACTGATCCTGGATCAGCACTCATCCTCTGAGATGTTTTATGAATGGTGCCCTGGGCTACTTAAGAGTGAGATCTGGATCAGTTTTTCGACGCACTGCGTTTCTGCAGGAAATGCATGCAGAAGGGAGAAGTGTCCATTGCTGATGATGTTAAAAACAATCGGGTCCTAATTGAAGTAGCAGCGAGCCTGCTTCATGGTGGGGCCCTTGGCCTGGAGACGAGGTCCAGGCTGTCGCTTTTTGATGTGGGCCCCAGCGTCCGGGGTGGCACCACCTCACCACACCCCACAACGGAGCCACCAGAACCCTTCATTTGCTCAAGTGATTCCTTTATTTTGGCAGTTAGCGGTAGGCCTTTCCTTCCCCCTGTGACATTGGGTGCCTGGGTTGACCTCATGTCTTTGGTTTTGATATGGGGATGTCAAATATTTGAGAAACATTCTGCACCTGGGTGACTGTATCTGTAACAGATATCGTAGAGGAACGTGGACCAGGCCGGAACTTTTGGAGCCCAGACACTGCTTCATGATTTTCACGTCGTCCTACTTGGTGTGGAAAGGTTTTGTTTGACTCTCAAGCTTGTGAAATGGGAAAGATCTGAGGAGGGGCTTTTAAATGCATGTCACAGGATTCCCATACGTCATGGAAAAACCTTAAATCATTTAAAAGTATTGTGTCATGGAAATTGATGAAAAAGCTCATGCCATGGAAATGTCAGATTTCATGTAACGTTATATATATATTTTTCTTATTTTCTGATAATGTTACCACAAAATGTCTGTTCCCCTGCCACCGTTGTTGCCACCGACCTTGGCTGTTCTCTCTCACACACACACACACACACACCCACCCACACACACAATGAGATGTGTATTTGCAGTGGCAAAAAAACATGTTAAGTTCTGAGTGTAAAGTCCATTTTTGTGTCACTCGCACATTTAATTTTTTTTTGAAAACCTTACATTTGTCATTGAAATGTTGTGGGAAAATGATGTCAAAATCGTCATGGCTACAAAGCAGGATTTCTTCTTCTTTTTTTATTGCTCTTTCACTTTGATTCCAGTTCCTCCTCTCAATGTGTTTCTGTGAAATGTGGTGTGTCTGATGGTACCAGATAGGTTGCTTAATTTATGGCAAAAAGGCGCTGCTGCCCTGTGCTTGGTGACTGATTCAGCTGCCTGTAGGTTGGTTTTGTACTGTTGCTTGTTTGTGCGTGTGTGTGTGCATGCGTGTACAGTTTGTGTGTTTGTGTGCATACATGTGTGTATGTGTACAGTTTTTGTGCGTGTGTGTGTAGAGTTTGTGTGTAAGTGTACAGTTTGTGTCTGTGTGTGCATGCGTGTGCATACAGAACCAGTCAAAAGTTTGAGTGCACCTTCCATCTGGATTACGTCTAACCGGGCACTCCTTCATTCTTCAGCAAGCCAACAACCCGAATCACACCTTGAAGTTGTGCAAGAACTATCTGGTGAAGGAGGAATGTGAAGGACAACTCAAGCTAATGACCTGGCCTGCCCAGTGTCCAGACCTCAATCCCATAGAACTTATATGGGATGAACTAGACAGAAGAGTCAAAGCAAAGCAACCCACAAGTGTCTCTGGGAATTGCTGCAGGAGAGCTGGGAAGACATGTCGGGTGATTTTCTGCTGAAACGTATGAACCGAAAGGCCCCTGTTTGTGAGGCTGTTATCACGGCAAAGGGCGGCTATTTTGAGGAATCAAAGACTCAATTTTCAATTCAATTTTCTTGAACATTGCTTTGATGTTCCTTTTGTTTATTGTTACATGTGTGTTTGTCATTTTCAAGTATTTACAGAAACTCATACGGTATAAAACATTGTCAATTATGAGATAAAAACCTAGTTTTCCAGCAGGTGTACTCAAACTTTTGACTGGTACTGCAGGTGTACAGTTTGTGTGTGTGTTCATAGTAGGAATATGAGTCATACTCCATCTCCATGCTGCTGTCCCATGGAACAGGAATCTGTGGCAGTGGTGAGAAGCTCGACATCCTGCACTGTTTATGGCTACATGAGCCATGCAGGCACCACAAAGAAACCAACTAATATACTGTGTATTTGGGAATCAGGATTTAAATTCAGGTCCTTTGAGGGGTTTTTTTTAACCAGCTTTTTATAAGAAGAATAAATCATTGTGAAGGTGCACATAGAGCCTGATAACTTGCACACCACGCCCATTGCGCTTCGTCCGGTCTGACGCCGATGTGGCAGAGCGGAGCGACTCTTGGGGCTGTTGTAAAAGATCCGTGCGCCCGACCTCTCCTTCTGTATCCTAATCAAATCGCACCGCCCCTGTCTGGCACTCGCGCCGAGCTGGCCCTCTGTCTCGCTGCGGCGTGGTCCCCTGAGCGTACGCTCTCGTCTCCCGTCTCCCCGCGTACGAGCCAGCCCGCCTCCCGTCAGGCGTTCGCCAATCCCCCCTCAGTCTCTGCAGTGCTAGTTCCTGTTGTCTCAGAGAGACCCGGTGATGAGAAAGCGCCGTGTTTTCGGTTGAGTAGACAAGCCCCCTCCCCCCCCATTGGTGCACTCTTGAGGTCACCTGCGGAGGGCGTGCCCTCTAGGGAAGTCACCTGACTCTGTGCTGAGAGGCGCCCCGGGGTCATGCTGTACCCTGCTGCTGGAGAGAGGGAGAGGGAGGGGACGAGGGAGGGGACGAGGGAGGGGACGAGGGAGGGGATGAGGGAGGGGACGAGGGAGGGGACGAGGGAGGGATGTGACAGATGGACAGACACACACTTCGGCAGTTTTTGTGCCGGACTTCTGTGTTACCCCCCTCCCTTAAAGGTTTGCAGGTGAAGTACAGCTGGCCAGGTTTGAACGATTGAGAGAGAGAGAGAGAGAGAGGGATAAAGCGAGAGAGATGTAGACAGAGAAAGAGAAAGAGACGGATGGAGAGAAAGACCGAGAGAGGGAGACATAGAGAGAGAAGGAGAACGAGCGAGGGGGAGAGAGAGACTCCATACTGCATGAGTTCTGTGTTTACACAGCATTGGTCTGATATACCCCTGTGTACTGTGGGAGGCTTTACATGATTACATCATAGC
Organism: Aldrovandia affinis; assembly: GCA_029706075.1. Taxonomy (NCBI): domain Eukaryota; kingdom Metazoa; phylum Chordata; class Actinopteri; order Notacanthiformes; family Halosauridae; genus Aldrovandia; species Aldrovandia affinis. The sequence continues at coordinate 4,707,855 of JAINUG010000052.1, read as the reverse complement.
AGGCACATCCACAGACAGTACTTGTTTACAGCAAAGAGCTCAATCCTCACCGAGCCAATGATGGCTGCAGGGGAGCTGTCCCCCTCTTTCCCTCCTCTGCACCGCCTTTGTTCTTCACAGGAGCCATTTAAAATTCATGCTGCCCCAGTTTCTGTGCCCGCATGCCTTATGACAGACATTAAAAGTGGCAACGTTTTGTTGTCAACTCGGAAAGGTTGAAGCGATGCCGGTGATTGTATTTCTTTAAAAATTCTGGTCCCTGTTTTGCCCCCTGCCCCCTATTTTTTGCTCCCCCTGCTCAAAGGCTCTTTTGGGCCTCAAATGTGGGTTACTGTGTAAAAGAGGTATCTCTCTGTAGATGCTGGTGTGATGTCTAGAAAGGGAACACTTCGAAGGGCACCAACACACTGGGAATAATCTGCTCTGAACCAGGGCCTCATGGAAGCCCTGCTGTCCAGTTATGGGGGTGTTTATTTTAGGGCCCTGAGGCCTGTGACACAGGAACACTTGGAATGCACTCGTTTGGAAAAACATTGCAGATTAATTAAGACACCTTTCATGAAGAGAAAATGCAGACAGGGGCGATTAATCAATTTTTTTACGGCCCAATGATTCTTCAACCGCAGTCTCCGAGGTGAGGCGTCTCGCAAGGTCACCGCGACTGCGAAGGAGCGAGTGGAGGGAGCACAGAAATAATAAATGATGAGGTAAAAACACAAATGGGAAAACGTGCGCATCGACGCTCCGATGTTGACTGTGAGGTGTGGAGGTCAGGGAGGTCAGGGGCGTTTTGGCCCCTGAGCCAGGACGCGCAGTGTAGTGGGGCCTCGGGTCCGTGTGGCCCGCCGGTCCGAACGCCTCAAAACGGGCTTTGCTACGAGAGGATGCTGTGGATGTTCAAATCGATCCGCGCTGTCAGCCCATTACTCTTCCTCCAGTCCCCCACTCCACTGAACCCCCCACTGAGCTATAAAACCAGGCAGGACCCCCACACCCCCCTCCCAAAGCCCCACCGGACTCCCGTCATGGACAGGATCCCACCTGTTGGTCACAGGTGCGGAGCGGGATCAATTGCGGATCAATGGGGGGGCAGGAGGCGGGATGGAGCCAGCCCCTGTGGCGGACACGCTCGGTGCCCCAGCATAACCATTCCCACTTTTGTTTAGAATAACAAACTATAATGGTTTCTCCCCCGTCCCTGTCTTTCCCTTCAGGGTACAGGCACTCAAACGGGGGGGTTCCTGAAATCTCCCTGTCTGCCCCATATCAACAACACTCAGTCCTAATTATTATCAACGTTTGTACATATCACATGATGTGATTTGCTTTCGAAGACAATTCAATACAGGCACCGCGTGGGTTACGCTAGAATTATGAGAGCCTGGGTATTTTATTATTTTGTCATTTCGAATCGCAGCAGGAATTAGATTACCGAGCGATCTTCAGAGGGGGAGGGTTTACCCCCGTGCTGAAATGAAAATCGAGTAAATATACACCGCTGTCGTCAGAATTTATTGCATTTCATCATGGATTTTGGTTTCAGCATCCTCCCCCCCCCCCCCCCCAAGAATACTTTTAAATTACTGCTGTTTTTCATATTGAGCTCTCAAGGAAGTTCTCCGTTTTATTTTCATCCCGTAGCATCATGCTGTGCCTTGTGCCGTCTTTAAACTTTTAGACCTTTATCTTGCATTTTAAAGAGGGAAGCTCTTTAAAAAAATCTATAATTTGATGTGTGTGATGATGTATTTCAGTATGTATGAAGTCATATCTGCATGCCGGATGTGTAATAAAAATTAAGTGTATATTGCAGACAGAGTGATGTCACTCTTTTTACCCCCAGAACTGCATTCTGATTGGTCCCTGAACCTGTATTTTTTTTTTTTTTTTGAGGACTTAATTGCCTCTCTTTTCTGTGAAATGTTCATGAAATGTGTCATCTTGCTTGCGTCTTGTATTTCTTGGTGGTTGTGCAACGTGAACTGTCTTATTTATTGTTTTCCCGTGTAAAAAAACTAACATTTTAAGGTGCCTAAGTATGTATTACACCTAAATAAAGTATATTTTCCGCCTGGAGCACGTTGAGGACTTGGCCAAAAAAATGTGCTGTCACCTAGATATGGAGTTGAGCGGGGAGAGGGGATTTGAGGACAGAGTGGAATTTTGAAGGGAGGGTGAGGGAGAGATTCGTTTATGAATGTGGACATTGATTCTCTTGTTGTGTGCCTGCCCATTCTAACCGTTTTTGAATTTGAATGAAAAGCTTACGATGTTTTAAGCAAGCTTGAAGTGATTCAGGTTGGAGGAATATAATTGGCTAACTGGTTGAAAAGGTGACACGCTGGGCTTCTGCATAACACCCACAGTTAATACTGAAAGGAATTGAACTGGACAAGCTCCTTTCTGCTGCGAATGAATTCTCGTTGATATATTTTCTTACAGCATAGTTGTCAGTTGTCATAGTTTTTTTTGGGGGGGGGGTCTAATTTTAATGTTACCTCCGTCTTTTTTTTTTTTTGTTTGAGAGGAAATGTACGTGCATGCAGCTTCATCTGCTTTTTAATATTGCGCCCAGCGTCACGTTAAAGCCTGTTGCTTTGGCGTTTTAAAGTCGTGTTTGTTTGAACACGGTAACATCGAAACTGGCACTTTTCGGTTTTATGGGTACAGAAATTGAAACGTTTTATTTGTAAAAAGTAAAAAAAACGCAGAAATAAAATGTTGGTGCTCTGGCGCAGCAGTGTGCTGTACTGCACACATCACTAAAAATAATTAACTTTGTTGTAAAATAACCTCAAAGTAATGGCTGTTTGGTCTCACGCGGTTTTACCTCCAGCGTGTAAGTCCACTCACGGGCGCGCAGACCGCAAGCTCTACAGGGGTTATTAAATTGGGTTTGTCAGTGAGCTGAACTCTTTTGCAAGCGTGGACTATGTAGCACTATGCGTTTGGCTTGCACACTCAATGGTCTGAGTGTCGTTGGCCAGATCTGGGTCACTGTTGCTGACAGAACTCACGCGGATGTGCTTTATGTGCACTCTCTTGTGTGATTTCTTTAAGTCGCTCTGGATAAGAGCGTCTGCTAAATGAATGTAACATAATGCCCCAGTTCCGTAGAATGTCTTCACAGCTTCAGCAAAATTCATATTCATAGCCTAAAAAGAGAACTCAATCATTGGTGTAATAGAAATCTCCTCAATCCAGTGTTTTTGGTTTATTATTTAATGCTTTGGTACACCGTAATAGCGCGCCTTTATCTGACACAAAGGCACGTCAAAGATATTACTGCTCACCACACAACGGTCTAATTTTAACGAGGAACACCATGAGCATGACAACGCTTGACTTAATCCTACGCCTTCTGCTCGACAAGATGCTTCAATGACAAGAGTTTCAGTTGCAAATGTTATGTGTTATGTTTTTATCTCATAAAAATGAGCTATACAAGTTTACAAGGCAATTCTTCATAAAAACTCCTTAAGGGACCTGAGTTGAATTTGCTCATCATACGGTCTCATAGCCACTATATTTCCCAGAATGCCCCTGTGTTCTGATCCCCATGGGTGGAACCTCAGTGTGGCGAGTGGTGGATTCTGGGATACCTGATTATGGCTGAGAGCGAGCGGTGGATTCTGGGATACCTGATTATGGCTGAGAGCGAGTGGTGGATTCTGGGATACCTGATTATGGCTGAGAGCGAGTGGTGGATTCTGGGATACCTGATTATGGCTGAGAGCGAGTGGTGGATTCTGGGATACCTGATTATGGCTGAGAGCGAGTGGTGGATTCTGGGATACCTGATTATGGCTGAGAGCGAGTGGTGGATTCTGGGATACCTGATTATGGCTGAGAGCGAGTGGTGGATTCTGGGATACCTGATTATGGCTGAGAGCGAGCGGTGGATTCTGGGATACCTGATTATGGCTGAGAGCGAGTGGTGGATTCTGGGATACCTGATTATGGCTGAGAGCGAGTGGCAGCCTCTTCATTTGTTACTGATAGACATTGCTGACACCGGGGATCGATGCAGATGAGGAAACAAAAATGTTTCAGTTTTATAGTTTAGGGAAAATATAACACATTAAACATACAGTGCACACCACTCCCTTCAGAGAGCTCGTCTCTTTCTTTTCTCTCTACCTCTCTTTCTCTTTCTCTTTCACACTCATGCACATAGGTAACGCAATGTTAAATGTGCATGCACAAGACTCATTTTCTCACAGAATGTGCACCACACACCCACAGAAAATGGCTTCCGAGCACGATCCGTAATGACTCAGGCGTGAAGCGGATTGAATTATGCATGTCGGCTTCGCTTGACGTTGCGCGCCTGAGTACGGGCGTAAACGGGCACGTTCATATATCAAAAAAAAAAAAAATAAAAGGAAACGCGCCGTGCATTTTCTGCGACTCTTCCACTCTGCGCAGTGGAAGGCCAGGTCGCTTGGCTCTGTCCGCGAGCCTGCCCCCTGCAGCACAGCGTTTGTTAACCGCAGAGGGCCACAGTGCTGGAGCGTACCACCGCAGTGTTATTGCGGGGGTGGAGGGAGGAGGGGGACTGGACGTTAGCGTGCTAATGCTCCTTCTCGCCCGACACCGTGAGTGCGGGGCCGTAGTTACAGAGCAGACTCATATTTTCATGGATACGGCGCGGTGTCTCGCGAGCAGGCGAACGCGCAGCACTCCGCTTGGCGACATCATGTCAGCCGCGCAAATTGCTGGGTTCTGAGGCCGCAGGGCGCCAGGTGGACTTAAAAGCTGGAGGAAGTCTTGGTTCTACGCCTCCACATTGCGCACAGTCAGGCATCGGCGAGCTTTGGATATCTTTTTTTTTTTTTTTTTGCATTAGTTTTTTCAGTTTCACAGCTTTGCAATTCACGCCGCGTGAACCCTTCACACACACACACACACACACACCGTTCGGTGGAACTAATGTAACCGCTTAAATGGTGTGAAGCATGCAGGCTGAGTCATCTTCAGGAGATGAGATGAAGAGTGTGGATAGGGGGGTTGGGGCAGGGTACAGCTTTATTTGACGTCAGGGAGACCGTTTTTTTTTGTTTTTTTTGCTAATGCGTTGTTTCAATGTCGGGCAATCTGACACCGTGCTGCTAAGTTGGTGAATGGGCTCCAATGTTTTCCTCCTCCTGTTGTTTTGTTTTTCACTTTGGCGCCTAGTGCCTACCTGTCTGCACCAATCACCCCTCTCTTTCGTTGTGAGGAGAGCTTGCGGCGAACCAGAAACGCAAAGGACACATTCATTTTCTCAGCCCTTCTATTACGGCGCGTTTCTCATTATTCCGATAGTTAAACGGACTCGCGGACCACAAATTTCTGGGTCAAATTATGATAAAGGGTGTCGGTCTATGTGCGTTAATTAAATTATTGGATTGTTGTACTGTTAAATCTTTTTGGTTGGGAATACCATCCTGCCCAAATGAGAATGGACTCTCTGCTCTGGATTAATTTGTTGTTTGGTGGGAAGGGAGGCAAAGATACTGTGGCATTTTATGAATGCAAACTTTAACTATGGTCCCTATGAGACAGAAAAAAAGCTATTTCATATGTGGGTCTCATAATAATAATTCTCATAATAATTCTGAAGACAGAGCGCTAGATCCTTTGTGCTTAATCAAAGGGGGGTTATATTGGAATGGGGCCACTCACTTTCACAGGAAAATTGCTTTTTGTTAGTCCCAGCTGTGTTCTGGAAAATCACAGGACTCAACACAGGGAGAGAATTATTCTGTAAATAGTATTCCCCTTTTTCATAATTAAAATTTGAAGCTGTGGTTGAAGAGAGTGTATGAATAAGGACATAGATGGTTCACACTCCCCTGTGACACCTGTCCTCAGTAGATGATATGATGCCACAACGTTTGTCGCTGTGTTTAAAACATTGGTTGCTAACGAAGTAGTCTGCAGCTTTTAAGAGCTTTTGAGCATTTGGGATTCAGGCAATATGACCTGGGCTGGTGTCCTGGTCAAGTTCCTAAACTGGCTTTCTCAACCTGACACCTGATTGGCTGAAACAACCCTCGCATTACCAACCCGACTTGTTTCCCCATGTTGTCATTGAGAAATGACTGTAGTTGTCTGTTGACCAACTTGATGCCAAATAAAGGTTAATAAGTCATATTTATATGCGTCAAACGTTTCATGTATTTCCTCATTTTCGTCTTATTAGAAGCTGTATTTTAGTTCCTGGTTACATGATGTTGCAGTAGCCTTCAAATTCTTTGCGATTTGTTAACTCCCCTTCCTCAAGTAAGAGTAACAGGTTTGGAGAGGTGCCTTTTTTTTCCTACACCATCTGCCTGCTATGCCAGCTCACTGTATGCCCTGTTCCAATTATCAGTATCCCTTCAATGAACACACTCCCTTTGTTTATCTCTCTTGGTTGTCCTCTATAGTTGTAAAGAAATGCGTATGGCGTGTTCGCGTGGGCTTTGTGCTATAACCCGTATGTGAACTATGACTATGTCACGACAGAAGACCCCCCACACACAGTAATTCTCTACTACCCTTAGCGTTGAGCACTGACTGCAGAGTTGTGATTTGTGGCGTTAATGGAAAATGCGTTTTCTTATTTTCTTATTTAATTGATTAGCTTGTCGGCATAACCAGCTACCGCGATTTTGCAACGCTCTTAATTTTCCTGTCAAATTTTTCTCATTTAAATCCAGAATGCCGCTCGCGTAGCATTACAAACGACTGAGCTCAGATTACAGGCCAGAGTGTGTGGACTGAGGGAGGTTTTTTTCTTTCTCCATCTTTGTTCTGGCTTTCATTTGGAAAAGGTTAATGTAATCTATCCCTCGGATATTTATAAATGGCCTAATACAGTTGGGATACTTCCCATTTCCAGCCGGTGTGGAATGAGGCACAAATTTGATTGCTGGCACAGGTTAAATGCGACAGCAGTGCCATGCGTGTAATGACGGGGCACAGGAGGTTTTGTGTTTTAAATTGAAACCGGAGGCTGCCGGCAGCCAAGTCGTTTAATGTTAGCGAAGGGGCCTACAGAACTGCTCCAGCCAATGCATTTTAACTGGCTTGCCTACGTGAGATATGGTTCGATTGCACCGGCCGCGCCAGTTTGGCTCTGGCCGGGAGTGCCACTAGGGGGTGGCTGTCCGCCCCAGGGAGGGGCGAGGGAAGCCGATATGAGCTCCCTGCCTTATAAGAGTGGCTCTATGTGTACCGGAGTTACAGTTGACGGCTTGGCGAGTTCCGGCTCGAAGGAGGCGGTGCTCCGCCGCATGTCACTGCCGGTCTCAGGACTACGGCAGCGAGCTCACAATATGAGGGGAGGCTGACATGAAAACTTTACATGAAAAGAGGGTATAATTGGCTACTAAAGAAAAAAAAAAAAAAAAAAAGTGATCAGACTAATCCCTTGGGCCTTTGTTGCCTTGCTTCACAATGAAATGGGAACGGAGAGGAAGCAAGGCCTCGCGGTTGAGAAAAAAAATGAAACTGGAGGCCGTCACGTTTGTGGTTCTAGAACAGAAGAGACATTTCTGTGCTTGCAGGTACACGATCCACAAAGGCATGAGGCAAAAGAGACACTCAGGAAAAATGATGAATGGGTGATCATGTTGGGTTTATAGAATACATTTAAAGTTCAGAAGTGCATGGTGCAAATCCAAAGCATCAATGATCCACTATCATATTTGATGGTAGGTATGAGGTGCTTTTCCTTGTATGCATCCCTCTTGACGCCAAACATGCTGAGGGTGTACATGGTCCATTTTGGTCTCATCTGACCATAGCACCCTGTTCCAGTCATGGTTCCAATGACATTTGGCAAACTCCAGACGATTACATTTGTTCACTGGCTTTCTTTGTGCAACCATTCCAAAGAGCCTGTTGGTATGGAGGTGGCGTCTTATGGTTGATTTTGAGACTTTGTAACCCCAAGACGTAACTAAAGTCTGCAGTTCTTGAACTGTGGTCCTTGGGCTATTATTTGCCTCCCTCACCATCTACCTCACTGCGTGTGGGGACAACGTGCACTTGCATCCTCTTCCTGGAAAGTTTGCAGCTGTTTCAGATGTTTGAAACGTTTTGATTATTGGCCTAACAGTGGGTAATGGTATGTTGGACTGTATGTATTTTTTTGTACCCATTACCTGACTTTTTTTTTATTTTTTTAAAGAAAAAAACCCAACCACCACCCCCTCCCCAAGCCTTGGGGGACTTATTATCTTTAATATTGTCTTTAATACCCATTACCTGACTTGTATCTGTCAACATCGATCTGTCACTTTTGATTTGACAGTTCTTTGGCTTTCCCCATGGTGATGGATGACAAAGGGATTTTACATGTGCATTACCTAATTTTTATACCTTAGTGAAACAGGAAGTTGTGGAATGCCACAATACAGTTCCTTAAGTCTGAGAACTTGAATAAGTAGAACTTATTGCAGTATTAACCTTTTTTTATTTAATATAATATGTACGGGTGGCAATAATTTAGACACCTACGTTTTTCAGAAAAGAAAATGACTGTAACACGTGAGCGTGCACACCCTGGGTTCATTTATCCACGTTTTTTTTTGAAGGCCATCATTTTGTGGGAAAGGGTACATTTCCTGACCTGCGGCGATGTCACCTTGTGTTCGGGCGGGACATGATCTCTAGTCTAATTGTTGCAGAGCGTGAGCAGTGTTTGATGGAGCAGCATTGCCCCCATGTTACTCTCGTCCCAGAATCAATACCGTGCACGGCAGGCCCGTTCTGCATGGCTGCGTCTTGCTGATTTAGAGGTCCAGGAATCGAGGAGAGAAGGCTAAGAAGAAACGGAAGGGTAGGCCTGCGTAGTATTTCAGCAAGGCCCTGCCCAGCCACCGCAGCAGATGGGTATTAGTCTGTTTCAAAGTCGTTTTGTAACGCTGGATTACGAGGGCTTACCGGAACGTTCTGTTGTACTGCACCATTTCTCTTCTTTCACCGGGAGAGCCATTGCTCGGTGCGGTGCTCACAGCCGCTTCACGCGCCACTGAGTCAGATTTGGACCGTCTGTTTGACCTCTGAGGAAACAAAACGGAACGGCGCCCAAGAACAAGAGGCGGGTTCCGGGTGAGCGGGTCCGTGCTTTAAGCCGCATTTCCCCGAGAGGGCTTAACATAATGGGGCTCTCGCGCTGTGAAACGGACACGACCAAAAACCTAGGTTTCTCTGGAAACTCCACGCCCCACGCCAGGACTGAGTTATTCCTGAGGTATTTAGGTTTCGTCTTCTCTGCGAATGGCAATCGCCTCCACAGAACCATATTTGTAGCACAACGATCGCCTGAAATCTTTGCCTTCCTCTGAGAGGCGGACCTTACTCAACCACCTGCGATAAGACAAGATTAAACGATTAATCAAGATTAATCAAGCTTTGATAATCAAGCTGTCTTGCGTCAGTTGGACTCAAGATGGTTGACGCCCGTAATCGTTGTCAGTCAGTCTTTAGGTCCGGGGTCCGGTCGCCACCACCTTCTTTTAAACACTGCGCACTGGCCTTTAGAAGGGCCTTCCATCTTCTACGGACGAGGCTTCTAGTTCACCTTCCTCCGGCAGTCTATTTTCAGCCCAGCAAAACCAATGGGCCACACAGGCAATTTCAGTAATTCGCTCACTTCAACCTAGGAGGAGAACTCATTGAAATTATCTAGTATAGTGCACTGGTTGTAACAAAAACCTGCGTACACTCGGCCCTCGATGGAACAGCTTTGAGTTTGACACAACTGTGCTACATAGCCTTTCACATACAATGTCTTTATCAAAAAGATATAGGTGCGCGTAGGTCACGAGTCTCTTTCGACAGTGACTAACGATGCTTGGGCAAGATGGCCTCCTCCCACACATTCTGTTTTTCACCAGACTCGAAGCAAGGGAGAGGAACAAAGTAACTATGTTTGAAGGAAGTGCAATGATTACATTTAGGGCTTGGAATTTTTCTGGCAATTTTTGAACCGTCGCTGCATCGTTGTGGTCTGGAAAGTCGAACCATCGCCAACCAGCTCCGAGATGGAGCTCGCCAAGCTGTCGACCATAACTCTGAGGTGGGGGGCCTTCAATTGTAATCTCTTTGTGCAACTTAAAAACACAATCTCAAAAAGCCCATATGGAGACCACTGTAAATGAACAGGCCAGATAAAGATAACATACAGTACACAGCATAAATGAGTACACCCCCTCTGAAACCTAACAAATTCAACTATCTCTCTTTACAAATTAGACATATTTGGAGTTCCTATATGATGTAATGTTCCAGCAACTCTGGTTCATCAGTTACCAATGAAACATGTCAATACCAAACTGAAAAATGTTTTTCATATCAAAATGATAAAAGGCGATGTTGCAAAAATGAGTACACCCTCCTGAAAGTTACTAAATAAAACTTGATAAAATGTTTTCTGGTGCTAGTTAAGGGCAATTGATCAACAGATGAGTCTGTTGAACCATCACACTCAAATAGGTGTAATTGATTGACAATTAAAAGTGGTACTTCACCCATTGAATCACTCTGACTTAATGCTGACAACAATGGCACCACATGGGAGAGAATTGTCTGCAGGCTTGAGAAAGAAAATTATTTCATTGCACAAAAGAGGACATGGGTACAAGAGGATTAGCAAATCACTGTTATTAAGTCAGAACACAGTAGTAAAAGTGATACAGAAATTTAAAAAGGATGGACCTGTGACAAGCTCCCTGAAACATTCAGGCCGTCGCCGTAAGCTTTCACCTCGTGATGAGCGATTTTTGCTGAGAAAAGTGCAGGAGAATTGCAAAGCAAGTGCCTCAGAGCTGGTAAAAGCTGTGGAAAGCTGCAGTGACTGTTTCATCTCACACAGTAAGACGCACCCTGCATAGAAGTGGAATGCATGGTTATCGTCCACGCAGGAAGCCACTGCTGAAGCCAGAGCACAAGAAAGCCTGTTTAGCCTTTGCCGAGGCCCATATTGACAAAGGTGAACACTTTTGAGAATTCATACTCTGGTCTGATGAGACCAAAGTCAATCTTTTTGGATCTGATGGCATCCAAAATGTATGGCGTCGCAAGGGGGAGGAGTACAGTGAGTAGTGCATGGTCCCCACAGTGAAGTACGGCGGTGGTAAAGTTCTTATATGGGGATGTATGAGTGAGGTGTGGGGGAATTGTACTTGAATGAATTCGCAGATGTACTGCAAAATCTTGAAAGAGAAGATGCTACCCTCTCTCCACACCCTGGGTGGTTGGGCACTTTTTCAACATGACAATAGGCATGGGACGGTTACCGTAATAATGGTATACCGCGGTATAACAGGCCACGGTATAACTAACTACAAACATTTAGTTTCCACGGTATATGCTCTACGGTATTTTTTATTAAAAGAAGCAAAAAAAAAAAATACAGTGGTCCCTCGTTTATCGCGGGGTTACGTTCTAAAAATAACCCGCAATAGGCGAAATCCGCGAAGTAGTCAGCTTTATTTTTTACAATTATTATATATGTTTTAAGGCTGTAAAACCCCTCACCACACACTTTATACACTTTTCTCAGACAGGCATTAACATTTTCTCACATTTCTCTCTTGTTTAAACACTCTCAAAGTTCAAACCTTCGTAGATTTAAAAAAATAAGTACAGTATTATAGAATGAAACCAAAGATCAAAGCTGTTTTCAGGCCCAAACATTTATTTGAGAAATAAAAATATAAACGTTTTCCATATACATAAATATGATAGCTTTTAGAAACAAATTTAATTTTAATGATCAACCTACGAGGATGGACACATAAGAAATTATTAATAGTGACTCGCGCGTATTTCACAGTTCCTTTGACCGTGCCTCTTCGTCCTGGCGCCGCTCCGCTGTAGCGTCTTTTTCCACTGAAGGCCTTGGAGCAGGTGTCATTTTTCGGGTGAAGAACATAGTTATGGGTAGTTGTTGGCGCTGTTTTTTCTTCTGGGCGAAAAGATTCTTATAAACAGACATGCCACCTTCGATTATATTTGAGAACTGTAATGAACTGTAGACCATTGTCAATCAGGACGCAGAACACAATGCGCGTTCATACGCTGTAAAAAAAAAAGCATGCAAAATTGCACTAAAAAAATCCGCGAAACAGCGATTCCGCGAAAGGTGAACCGCGTTATAGCGAGGGACCACTAATGCTATGCCGAAAATCTATGCACCCCCCCGAAAACGAACCTAAGGTAATTGAGATTCCGAATTTCACTTGGTGCAGAATTCTACTTATGGCGGCATTGCGCGCGGAGTCAGTTGTGGAGTCAGTGAGATTTGTCGTCTGCTCCACGTTGATTCAGTCATGGCAGCCAGGTTCGAAATAGGAGGTGAACCACCCGAACTGTATCCCAAAATACTTATTTTGAAGTGTTTTATTTTTCAGAAAATAATAGTTTTACAGTATAAAGTTTACAAAAATATTGAACAAATATTCTGTTAAAATAAAAGAAATCGTAAAAAAAAATCTGTTTGTTTTTTTACCCAGATTTTAGAGGTGCGCTGCCGCCGCGCTAATACCGTGGTAATGGTATACCGCGGTATTTTTTCCCAAGGTTATCATTAAGTCAAAATCTCATACCGTCCCATGCCTACATGACAATGACCCTAAACATTCTTCCAAGGCCACTGCTGCATTCTTAAGGAAGAACAAGGTGAAAGTGCTGCAGTGGCCAAGTATGTCACCCGACCTCAACCCTATTGTGCACCTGTGGGGAATTTTGAAGAGACAAGTTGAGCAGCACTCCCCATCAAACATCAAGGCACTCAAGGAGGTCATCTTCCAGGAGTGGAACAGGATAGACGTGACAATATGTCGTGAACTTGTACACTCGATGCCAAGCAGGGTCAGTGCAGTACTTAAAAGTAACGGAGGACATACTAAGTACTAGAATATTACATATTTGTTTAATTTAATCACAGGTGTACTCATTTTTGCAACCCTTGATTTAAGCAAAGTTGCAAAGTAATTTACTTATTTTACAGATATTGATGACATATCTTTCTATGTTGTTATTAAGTATATGTTTAATACATTTCAATTTTGTCATCTTCCCATGAATTGTAATGGTGATCATTTAGAAATGGAAATATATCTTTATGTTGAGAGGGGGTGTACTCATTTATGCTGTGTACTGTATATAACTCCAAAATCCTTCACACCCTATCAGTACCAGTATGTGCGTAGGACATTAACCATATTTATAGCCCAGCCTTTTAGTAGTTTCATCAATGCAACCTCCTTGGCTACGTTGGCTACGTTTATCCAAGCTGTCGTTCAAATGCAGGATTGGCTGTTCTAAACATTAGAGGTGTGGAGTTCTCATAAAATGAGGTATCCCCAGAAGGTAGACACTGTTCAACAGGCTCAGTTGTAGCTCCAGTTAAAATTGGCAACGTGTGTTGGAGAAGAGGTCGAAAGGAGCGCTGCTCGAGTGGGTGGCCTGGTATACGAGAAGGTGCCCTTTGGAAATAGCTTGTTTTGAAAAAGGCACCCTTCTTGTGTAAAAACTTTTTAAATGCCTTTAGCGATGCAGAAGATCCGCCGAAGAGATATTTAAAAACATTGCACCTCAGGTTTTCCAACAGGTGAAACTTGTTAAGGCTTGCTGCCATGCTTATAAGCAAGGAGGGGGGAGGATGGCTCCAGTCTGATTTAAAGGTGCGGACACGGGCCTCCGAGTGGCGCAACTGGTCAAGGCACTGTTTTTACATGTAGGTTTCCCACTGCAGCCAGGAGCTGCAGGCGGCGGACTCATAACACAGGGACGGGGATAGTACAAATAATTAGAGGGTACAATTGGCTACTAGATTGTGAGAAAGCAGGAAAAAATCTGAAAAAAATAATAATAACGAAAGACACCATTACTCAGGGTTATTTTTCTTGGTTACGATTATTAACGCCTCAAGTGTGCCATCATAAAAGTTTTTATATATATAAAGATTAGTCATTTCGAAAGTATTAGGCTCAAGCAGGAAGGATCTGTGAGGCATAAACAGGACATAATCGGATTGAGATCTTGTTGCGTAAGCCTCGCCTCCAGGTGTTGTGAAGTAATGGCTTTACCATACTCTGAAACAGCCAATGCTGGGAAGAAGGCCCATCCTAAATATCGAGACGGTGTCTGACTCCCCTCACTAACCGTGGAGGTAGAAGAGGCCTTACCAAGTGCTCTTGTATCAAGCACCTGTTGTTGTGAATTCAGTTTAATAGCTTTTAAGTTGTCAGCAGCACTTTAAAATCAGTCCTAGATTTCGTAGGCAGCCAGGTAAAGCGGACGTTCAACAAGTTTAATAAGGTCGCGTGAAACGTGATTCCCCCCCGCTTTGTGTCACAGTTGGTAATAGTTTGAGTGCTGCCACACAGCGGGGCACAAGTGGTCCAATTTTCAGGAGAGAAATGTGTGATTCCGTTTTTCTGTGTCTTTTAATGAAAGGGCAAACCTTTTCCAATTCTGTCCCGAGTTTGATGGCAGTTTGTTCTCCGGTGGAATTCGAAGTGCTTTTTTGATCCGTGCTTCAAAGGGGAACGATCAGACCTTGCTCCAAGGTCTTCTTCTTTCTTCTCTTAAAAGACCCAGAGTGACTTCTCTCATCCTCTTAATTAGAAATCAATTCACCCCTTTTCATTGTTTGATGTTTGAAGTCATTGCCACTGTACGTTTCTTTTTGTATTAGGCGTGCTTTTAACTTGGCAGCGGATGATGCTGGGCTGGAGTTTTTATTTTCCTCACACGGGGGGCAAAAAATGGTTGTTTAGATTTAAAAAAACAAAACACAATTATGTAACCTAAACTGTTGTGTGTGTCTGTGTGTGTGTGTATGTGAGAATGTGAGTGTGTCTGAGTGTGTGTATGTGTGTGTATGTCTGAGTACACTACCGGTCAAAAGTTTTAGAACACCTCCATTTTCCAGTTTTTACTGAAATGTAAGCAGTTCAAGTCCAGTGAATAACCTGAAATGGTACAAAGGTAAGCAGTAACCTGCCAGAGGAAAATAAAATAAAAAATAATATATTTTTTAAAAGAAATAAAAGTTTAGGTTCCCAAAAACTGAAAAATAATGTCTCAAGACTCTCTCCTTTGCTTCTCTACCCTTTTTTCACCCATCTCTTCACCCCACACAACTCGCTGCCGATAGCCTCAGGACCAGAAAGGGGCGGGGTCAGCTCAGGTGACCGTCGTGGCCGCAGACTCATGTGATGCAGCTGGTGTGCATTTGGTCAGAAAGCACCACAGTTCTCCAGACGTCAGCTTTGCAGGCGTTGGTTCTCCGGGTGTTGGGTCTGCAGGCATTCGTTCTCCAGGTGTCGAGCGTGCTCTTCAGCCAGCTGGTTGCAGAGTGGCCAAAAACCGCATTGGGTTTTGTGCACAGGGCATTAACAATCTCTGGCACTTTGTTGGCTGACGAGCAGCTCGCAGGAAATGGAAGAGGCCGGGTGGAAGCTGGCTGGCTGTAAGGCTGGAGGGGAGGGGCTGTCGCCCAGCTCGTTACAGGGCTGCTTGGAGTGCGGATGGAGTCCCGTCTGGACCATGGTCAGTGGCCTATTTAAGACCCAGTGTAAAATCAGGAGACGTTTTGATTGGTCAGCGAGTGGAATAAGGGGCAGAGAGTTAGCAGATTGTGTGCGCTGTGGGGGTTATGGGGGGTTGGTAGCAGGGGTTATTTCACTTTTGTCTGGATGGTTTCACGAGGGTAAAAGGACAGCACCTTTCAACATCCTGCAGCCAAGCTAATGCTAACGCGAGGATCGGAGGGACTTTTCATAATTGATCATTAGGACTTCCTATCTACAGTACAAAGTATATTGACAGCTGCTTGTTTACAAAAAAACCCATAAACAAGCAGCATCTCCGATGCGTTTAGTTTGGCTAGCTTAGCGGGCCAGCTATATTCTAAACCGTTAAAATGAGGGCACTTGATGGACACGATCATAGATATTCCCTTTGCTGATTTTGAGATCCTCAAAGAAGTGTAATAAAAGACTGGTACATGGAAAAAACGGGCAGGAGAAAATATTTAGCAAATTGAATAAATGCTGATCGAAAAAAGAGCACGCTATCACGTTACCTCGGAATTAGCTGGATCACATTTCAGATTTAAAAAAATGTCACATTTTCGGAACTTATAAAGATCTGCAAGGCTCAGAGGAAGGCCATCGATTTATCAACGTCCTCTGCTCTGATTCCTGTGATTTAAGAGTGAACGTTGGTGGAGCGCAGCCCGGCTAGCGTCCGGCGGTAGTGCAGAGCGGACTCTCCGTGTGTCGACCTTGTGAAGGCAGCGGAAGCGAGACCTCCACGCGGATTGGGGTCCGGCGCTTCAGTTCAGCAAAAATGCCGCCCACGCCCAGTTAAAGTGGAAGCCGAAGATGGATTCTCAGCGCATCAGTGAACCGCTGCCCCCACCCACCCCCTCCCTCCCGGTACATTTAGGGGCCTGCTTTTAAAACATACGCTGCCCTGGGTACATGGCTGCAAATTTGCCTGATTCATGGAAAAGGGTCCTACATGTCTTGTTACTGTTAATGGGGAAGTTTCTGCTCGGGTAAGCATTTCCCAGCACCTCTTTGGAGGGACAAGGTAAACATTAATGGGTAAGAGATATGTTTGGTAAATTACTAATTGGGTGTCCTTTTTTTTTCCTCCCCACTGAGGTTCAGATGAAGTTCATCTGCATTATCTAAGCTGCGTTTCTTCTGGCTGTCAGAGGGGCGTAGTGCGAGAGAGGAGGCTGAGGGGCGTAGTGTGAGAGAGGAGCACCGCTGAGGGGCGTAGTGCGAGAGAGGAGGGGCATAGTGTGAGAGAGGAGCACCGCTGAGGGGCGTAGTGTGAGAGAGGAGCACCGCTGAGGGGCATAGTGTGAGAGAGGAGGGGCATAGTGTGAGAGAGGAGGGGCATAGTGTGAGAGGAGGGGCATAGTGTGAGAGAGGAGCACCGCTGAGGGGCGTAGTGTGAGAGGGGAGAGCCGCAGACGCCGGATCTGGAGGTGGAAACGTGCTTCCCGTCGTGGTGAGCCCTTACACCTGGAGCCACCCGGTCAGGGACTCTGGAGGATGGAGGACGGGACATGAATTAAGTTTAAATCCCTCCCATCCAGAGGTTCTCCAGCCGAAACAAATTGAGTTTTGAGGTCCAATTCTGGCTTCAGGGAGTCACTGCAGCACAGCAGGCTGCATGAGGACAAAACATGCGACAGTTTAGTCTCGTCCTGCTGGGTTTGCTTTCTGCTACGCTGACCTGATCTATAGATGCATTTTACATGATGTTCTCCCTGCTGACTAATGCTAGGAAACCTGCTAGTTGCTCTCTCATTGCACATGTGGACACACGCAGACACACACACACACACACAAAGACACACACACACACACACGTACACAGACGGCACGCAGTGATTTTGGACCATAGTTCCGATCTGCTCCCGTGCAGCTGCTGTTGTTTTCTTGCTGGTCAGGTGCGGAGAAGTTGTTTTTATGAGATGGAGTGCAGCCCTCTGTGCGTGGAGGTCATCGTGACATTGTCACAGAGGCACAGGGAGGGAGAGCGAGAGAGAGAGAGAGAGAGGGAGGAAGGGGGGGGAGAGAGAGATGCACAGAGAGGCACACAGAGACACAGAAACACTTTCTGTACCTTGCACATCAGGGATAACTTAAGGTGACCACCCGGGAGAAGGTGCAGCCGTCTGTGGCCCTACGTTGACAAAAAGGCTTCACTTCACATTCACGGGCAGAAATGTTAACGGTCCTGAATGTTTACATGGATATATCAAGCGGTTATGCTCCTAAGCATATTTGAGCTCCAACCCTCAAAAAAACATAATTCAGTTTGAGATATGGTGCAGAT
Organism: Aldrovandia affinis; assembly: GCA_029706075.1. Lineage (NCBI taxonomy): Eukaryota > Metazoa > Chordata > Actinopteri > Notacanthiformes > Halosauridae > Aldrovandia > Aldrovandia affinis. The sequence continues at coordinate 4,690,008 of JAINUG010000052.1, read as the reverse complement.
TTAAACCGATGGGAGTGGCACAGAACAGCTGATTTGTGTTTACAGCTAAACTGTAAATCCTCTCTCCAGACGTGGCTGGGGCCCTAATTTATCACTTCGGCTACTTTGCTGGTAATTACAGAATGTTAAAAAATTACACATTTCAATTTATGATGCTTATTACCATTACATGTTGGAAGTTGATTTATGTTATTCTTCCCCGCCCCAAAATTGTATTTGTGAAAATGATTTGAGTTATAGGGAAATTTCCCAGCTGGGTTTTTGCTGAGAGCCGAGGTGCAAGGCGATATTTTTGTTTGACAGATTACACACGAATCGCTGACTGGCTTTAAATGATAAATGATGGAGATGTGGAGGAAATCCTGCTTGGGTGCACCACCAAGAGGATCACACTGCGTCACGCCTTTAATGATTACGTTTGATCCATTTTCATTAGAGAGTTGGCTCAAGTTTGCTGTAGCTCGCGACCGAATTGGGTCAAGGGTCGAGCGTCGAGCCGCTTTGATCGCTTTTCATTTATCCAAAAATGGGGGAAACTAACAAACTAAACAGCAACAGCTGGGGTGAGAGAGCCCTGCTGCCGATGAACCAGATGTTTTAATCAGTCCTGACTCATTACGTAACCCCCAACACATCCATCCTTTCTAATTGATTAAAAGCTTTACTAATTAAATAGTCAACTGAATTCCACAATACCGGGATGTTGTTTCTGTGTTGGGGAGAATCTAGATCTCTTCCCAATGAAAACAATTGAACTGGAATTCATTAATTTCATTACGAATGCAAAAAATAATGTTAAAAAGGTTGAGTCGATCATTTTATGATACTTACTTTGATTGTAACAACGGAAGCTTTGGAGTAATGACAACGAATCAGATTTTTACCTGCCTCCAGTTCGACCTGCCAAGAAACAAAAACGCAATAAGACTTAAACGCGATTTATAGTTTGCGCTCGTGACAAATGGCACCATGCTGAAACGAGTCTTTCCCACCACCGTCTTTATCGTCACAGTAACTACAGGGTGTGGTAAGGAGATTTATATTTGGTTTACTTCCAAAATGATAGTTTGAGTAACTACAGGGTTGCGCTATCAGTGATCCCTAGCCTATAATCGCACAGTGACACTTGGAGCAAGTGTGGCGTAGATAGGTTTTGCAACCTTGCAAGTTTATTATGCTACAGGTGTGAAACCCCAACGGTGTTGTTTTCCCTTCTCTAGAGTCTGTCTGGCGAACAGGCCAGGTCGGTCATAAAAACCTGCTTCTTTGAGTTTGTCACTGTCGGTAGGGATTATGGCAGTACGTACATTTTTTCGTCATGTCATATTTTCTTTACGTCATCGGTTGTTTGTTTTCTTTGCATCATCTGCTGTTCGTTTTGTTATACCTAATCAATTTTGTAATGTCACTTTTTCTGTTCTGTTGTTTTCCTATGCTGAAATACGGCGTTGTGACGCTGTACCTCGTTGACCAATACCAATTTACAGAACTGTAAAATGTTTTATTTTCACGTTGTTCCCTAGCTAATTGTATCTGGTTACTGCATTTCAATTCCTTGCCGTGATCTGGACGTGTGAGCGTCTGATGTTGTTTCGGACCCTTTTTATAGGTGTATCCTCCTGCAAATTGCGAATGAGGGCGTTCATTTCTTTGGGTAATTAAAACCAGTCTTAGTAAATTGGTTGTTAATGTGTCGCTATTTGCGTTCTCAAAAAAGCGGCAACAAAATAGCTTTGCGCTTGCGGCTATTATTTCATAGTAAATTTGTCCCTCGGTGTATTGTTTTGTGCGTTCTTACTGTGTGCATCCAGTGCATTTATAGTTTATTGTGCCCTGTGTGTTGCTTGATGTTTTTTTTTCTTTACAGTGGCAGACATGCAGTTTAAAGCTTGCGTTTGTGTCAGTTGTCTAAAGGCTTGACTGACAGCTCTTGAATGATACACAATAGTATAGTTATCTTTTTTGCAGGTTCATATATAAATATGAACCTGTATGGAAGCGATAAGAATTTTGTTCCAAAATCAATAAGGTGCTCATACGAAACCATGCTCACATTCTCCATAACCATTTTCTTTCCCATCCCTTTTTGCTCTGTGTTTTGTCTTTTCTTTTTCCCCTCTTTTTGACCTTGACGGGAGCAGGCGGCCTTAGAAACGGCATCACCACTGTCCCGACTCTCTCACCGAGTGACCAGCTCCCGCAGGAACAACGTTGTTTTGTCCAGCGAGGGGCGGACACGGCAGCTTCACCCCCACGTGTGGGCCTGTCTCGCCCGCCTTGCGTTAGAGGGGATTTTTCTAGTTCATCCCGGCTTGGAATCCCAACGCGTGTGAATCGCTGTGCAGTCTGCTCCTAGGGGAACATCCCAACTGGCCCGCAGAGTTTATTAGACAGGAGCTGACAAGCCGTCCTGATCTCAAATAATTACACCGCAGATCAAATAAGAGGACGATGGAGGCATCCATCACTGTCTGTCACCCCCCCGTCAGCGTGACTTGTGCCGCTTTTCCCAAATTGGATTTTCGTGCAGGCAGCGCGGGTCGGCCCCATGACGGAAGGCCTCTTTGCAGGTGAAACGGGCCTTTCCAGCCCCGCGACTCCAGGTGAATTTGATCTGAGGACCCTTTCCTTGCCTGTGTATGTGTTTCGGGACCGCTCCCATCCTGAATCTGCTCTTTGGAACGCCTTCTTCCTGTGCTTTTGCAGCACGGCGGCACATAAGAATGTAAGGACACATAATGACGAGAACGGGACATTCAGCCCATCTAGGCTCGTCGTGTCCTAATCTAAAGAGTTTGTAGTACTGCATCTAGCCTGGACTTGAATAGCCCAAGTGATTCTGGCCTCAACTACCTGACCTGGCAAGCTGTTCCACACAATGACTGCGCAAAGCTCATCAAGGAGTATCGTGGAGGTCGTACGTCTTAGATAATGATTTGGGAAGTAGCGAGACAAATGTACCTTTTTTTTTTTTTTTTGACGTCATGTTTCACAAAGCTGCGTGGAATGGCCAAAGTGCATCGGCAATCAAGTTTGCCACAGCGGAAGCCTCTCAGCTGGTCGAGAGATGACTGTGTGGGTATGTGCGTGCGCATGTACGCTTTTAGAGTGCGTGCGCGCAAACGTGGATTCATGCATGTGTGTGTTTTTCTATGCGTCCGTGTGTTTGACTGTATGTATGTCTCTTTTTATGTGCAGATGTTTTCTGTGTGTGCTTGTGTGTGTGTGCATGTGTTTTGTGTGTCTGTGATTGAGTGTGTTTTTTTTCTGTGCGTGTGTGTCCGTGCGTGTGTCCGTGCGTGTGTGTCCGTGCGCGTGTGTATGTGCATGCACGCGTGTGTGATGTGTGTGTCTGTGACTCTGTGTGTGTGTGTGTGTGTGTGCATGCGTGCGTAATGTCTGTCTCTCTGTGTGTATGTGTGTGATGTGTGTGTGTGTGTGTGTGTGTGTGTGATGTGCGAGTGTGCATTTAAATGAATGTAAATGATTCATCCTGCCTGTCTCTGCCTGCGTGGGAAAGACAGTCAGGATTGAGGGGGAAGGGGGGAGGGGGGGGGGGGGTGGGCGGTTCTCCCTTTTCTTTCCCCACAGCCTGGCTGAACCGAGATCCTTTTTCACTTTAATGGAGCTTTATTCATGGAGAAAATGTTTTCTCTCTCTCCTGGCGTTGACGAAACCAGCTGTGGAAGAGCACATCCATACTGTTCCCAGCACCTTCAATCCACTGATGTTTTAATGGAAATGTGCCTTATCTACACCTGATTATGGAAGGCAGGAGTGGTGAGAGAGGGGCGTGCGTGCGCGTTAAGAGTGTGTGGTAATGGTGAGAGAGGGGTGTGCGTGTGCTCCAGAGCATGTGGTGATCTCGTTAAAGATTCTATAAGAACGGACTCCCCTCTGTGATAATCATCTGTAGCTGTGTGCGTTATCGTGCCATTAGCAGATAGCAGGGCATACAACCGGCCACATGGAAATCCTGCCTTTACAAAGGGAAAAATATTATATCTTCAGATTTTCGGCCTTGAAAGCGGTGCTGAAGTCAGGTGGGGGGTGGGGCGGGAAGGTACCGTGGTGATCTTCCGTGTTTGTCGGTGTCAGGGCTTGGGGTTTGGTTTGGCAGGGGTGGGGGGTGGCAGGTGGCAGGGGCGAGCAGCATGGTGTTTGCGGGGAAGGGTGGAGCGGGGCAGCGGCCCTTTGTCCCGGGGTAACAAGCGTGATGTCTCCGCACCTGACAGCGGAGGCAGGTGGGGGCGTCTGGTGCCAATTACACTGCGGAACAACGAACCAGACGGGGGGGTGCAGAGCAGGTTTGGCAGAAGACGGTGGTGGGATCAGTGGAGGGGTGGGAATGGAGGGGGAGGGACACAGACACACACACACACACACGGGGCAGTTGCCGACTGAAAGCGCCAACAGTTGTTGTGTGGATTTAAAAAAAAGTGACAATGCCGCTGCGAGTGTTCCGCTCAGTAAGCAACGTGCCGTACTTGCGTGAAGTTGGGCACCTGCTTCCTGCGCAGTGTGCCAGTTCGAGTGGGAGGCGGGGAGCGGCGTTTGAAGCCTTTGTATCGTCAGGGCTCGAAAGCGGTTTTACTGCAGCCCTGTGAAGGAAAGAAGGGAGAGGAAGAGCCCACTTAACCCCCTGCCTCCGTTCACCCGGGACCTGAATAGCTCTGTCTGTCAAGAGCCGCCGCGGGGCCACGGACGCCGCTAATGCAGTTTGCAAGAGTGAGCTTGAAGAGGTAATTAATTCCCCCCGACCGTCCACGCGGAGGCTGCCGGGTGGTGGGGGTGATGGGTTCATCTCACCTCCACGAGCCAGAGGCCTCGTCACGCAAGGGGCAGAAACAGAAAAAAGAACCAATAACTCTGTATGGTGCTTCATGGGATGGCATTGAAACGCCCCCACCCCCAACCCCCCCCTTGATAAAGCTTAGAGGTAAATCCTGGAGTAAGCCTAGTGTAAGCTGCTAGACAGATGGAAGTCAATAAATCTGTGGAATGAGCCCCACTTTCACTCTGGGGGGTCAGGGCTGTCTTTGACCATTTTGGACCGCATTTCGGCAGGTGTGGAAATAACCTAAACTCACAAACCCACCTGCCGGAGTTTGGAGAGACAGCGTGGTTCTGGCCCAATCCGAACCCCTCAAGCACCGTAGCATCTCCCCCCCAAGAAGCAGGCCGGCCAAGCGATTGTTCTGCCTTTCGCACTGGCACCCATCTAGATTGGATACCAGACCGCGGGACCCTCCCACATCCTAGAACAGTGCTTTAGCAGGATGAGCCACCCACGCCCCTGCCTCTGCTTATTAAAGTTTTTATTTTATTTTTTTCCCCTTTTCAGTAGATCACTTGGTCCTGTAGAAATAGTTCAGACTCAGCGGTGGTGTTGGAAATATTTAGCAGATTAATAATAGATGCGCTCTCATCGTCAGCAGGGAAAGTGGCTGCAATCACCGCGCCTGGGCTCGAGAATCCCATCCTTCTGTGCTCATAAAAGGGACAGTGACCACTGTGTGAGTGTGTATCTGTGTCTGTTTCCGTGTTTGTTTTTAATGTGTGCATTTTATCATCCATTCACATCCCCATATCCACCATGGGCCAGAAGTGCTTGGTCATCCCAGGTGCTTTCTAGGGGTTGTTTATATTAGATGGGAAACGGCATGGTGAGCCCAACCAAGAAGGAAGCTAGCTAGCATCCGCTAATGTTGGGTAACTAATCTAGCTAGCATCTGCTAATGTTGGGTAACTAATCTAGCTAGCATCTGCTAATGTTGGGGAACTAATCAAGATAACATTTGCTAATGTTGGGTAACTAATCCAGCTAACGTTTGCTAATGTTAGGTAAGTAATCTAGATAGCATAAGCTAATGTTGGGTAACTAATCTATCTAGCATCCGCTAATGTTTGGTAACTAATCTAGGTAACATTAGCTAATGGTGTGTGTCAGTGTGATGGAGCAGTAGAAGGGTGTGTGTCAGTGTGGTGGAGCAGTAGAAGGGTGTGTGTCAGTGTGGTGGAGCAGTAGAAGGGTGTGTGTCAGTGTGGTGGAGCAGTAGAAGGGTGTGTATCAGTGTGGTGGAGCAGTAGAAGGGTGTGTGTCAGTGTGGTGGAGCAGTAGAAGGGTGTGTGTCAGTGTGGTGGAGCAGTAGAAGGGTGTGTATTGGTGTGGTGGAGCAGTAGAAGGGTGTGTGTCAGTGAGGTGGAGCAGTAGAAGGGTGTGTGTCAGTGTGGTGGAGCAGTAGAGGGGTGTGTGTCAGTGTGGTGGAGCAGTAGAAGGGTGTGTGTCAGTGTGGTGGAGCAGTAGAAGGGTGTGTGTCAGTGTGGTGGAGCAGTAGAAGGGTGTGTGTCAGTGTGGTGGAGCAGTAGAAGGGTGTGTGTCAGTGTGGTGGAGCAGTAGAAGGGTGTGTATTGGTGTGGTGGAGCAGTAGAAGGGTGTGTGTCAGTGTGGTGGAGCAGTAGAAGGGTGTGTGTCAGTGTGGTGGAGCAGTAGAAGGGTGTATGTCAGTGTGGTGGAGCAGTAGAAGGGTGTGTATTGGTGTGGTGGAGCAGTAGAAGGGTGTGTGTCAGTGTGGTGGAGCAGTAGAAGGGTGTGTGTCAGTGTGGTGGAGCAGTAGAAGGGTGTGTATCAGTGTGGTGGAGCAGTAGAAGGTGTGTGTCAGTGTGGTGGAGCAGTAGAAGGGTGTGTGTCAGTGTGGTGGAGCAGTAGAAGGGTGTGTGTCAGTGTGGTGGAGCAGTAGAAGGGTGTGTGTCAGTGTGGTGGAGCAGTAGAAGGGTGTGTGTCAGTGTGGTGGAGCAGTAGAAGGGTGTGTGTCAGTGTGGTGGAGCAGTAGAAGGGTGTGTTTTGGTGTGGTGGAGCAGTAGAAGGGTGTGTGTCAGTGTGGTGGAGCAGTAGAAGGGTGTGTGTCAGTGAGGTGGAGCAGTAGAAGGGTGTGTGTCAGTGTGGTGGAGCAGTAGAAGGGTGTGTGTCAGTGTGGTGGAGCAGTAGAAGGGTGTGTGTCAGTGAGGTGGAGCAGTAGAAGGGTGTGTGTCAGTGAGGTGGAGCAGTGGAAGGGTGTGTGTCAGTGTGGTGGAGCAGTGGAAGGGTGTGTGTCAGTGTGGTGGAGCAGTGGAAGGGTGTGTGTCAGTGAGGTGGAGCAGTAGAAGGGTGTGTGTCAGTGCGGTGGAGCAGTAGAAGGGTGTGTGTCAGTGTGGTGGAGCAGTAATGTGAGCTCTGTGGAGGTGGTGGGTGCTTGATGGTGCACATAACTGAAGGTACATCACATCACATCAGAGCAGAGCAGGATTAGGGGCTGATTCATAAACACGTGGCCTGTAGGCTGTGGGAGCTCACAGCTCAAGGGAAGAATGGCGCAGCTGTGTAATCTACACCCACCGCGGGAGAGCCAGTGAACTGAGCTTCATTCCAAATCCTCTCGTTTCAGGGAGAAAAGGGTCAGGTCCTGGGTTGGGGTGGAAGAGATAAAGGAAATTAAAACGGGACAGCCAGTTATGAGCTCCAGCCTGAAATGGATACCCTGCTTAACGTAATTAGCTGGGCCCCGTCCGGCGCTGTAGTTGAGGTGAGGGCTTCGGTCCCTGCTGGGCGCAGTGTGCGCTTCGTGCTGATAGGAGAGTGGTCACTGCTAATGAGCACAGTGCCGTACCACGGCTGCTGGGTGTGCAGTACGCTGCCTGATCGCTGATCCTGGTACAGCAATGATTCTGTGCTTACTGTAGTCTCAGGCAGAGCTGAACCTCATCACTGATCCTGGTACAGCACTGATGCTGTCCCTGCTATAGTTCTGACTGTACTTTTTTTTTTGTTTCAGATTTTTTGCCCATTTTTCTCCCAATTTGGTAGCCAATTAGATCCACTATTTCTATGTCAATCCCCCCCCTAGTAATGTGATTTTGCTGCCGTAGTCCTGCGACCGGTAGTGACGAAGGCGACCTGACGCCTCTTCCGAGACGGCACTTGCCAAGTGTCAACCGTAACCTGGTACTACAGGGCCACTCTTATGCGCAGCGAACGTCATGTCGGCTTCCCTCCCCCCTCCCTGGGGCGGACAGCCAATCGCCGCCCCTGGTGGTGCTCCCAGCCAGAGCCGACTCTGGCGAGACGGGGAATTGAACCCCGGTCTCCGTGGCCAGCGTCGAACATTGTAACCACTGGGCCACGCGGGAGGCCCGTTCTGACTGTACTTGTTCCAATGTTTCACGATCACCTGGCCTTGATCTCCTGGCCCCCAAATGGCTTTCGGCACTTCTCGGGGAATTTGTTTGTTGGGCAGATAGTTTAGTGAAGCTTGGCAAAAGGTGTAGAAAACAGCGCACATGTTGGGAGTGTGTCAGACAGGGGTGTTGTTGGGGTGTGCTGTGTTCTGGGGGTGTTCTTGGTGACTGTGTGACCGCTCCACTCTTACTCCAGGTCGCAGTAACGCTAGCAAGTCCTGTGCTTTAGGGCACCTGAAGCGTTGTGCTTGTGCTGCATTAATCAGAGTTCTGAAATGACCTCCGCAGATTGTCCGTGCAAATTGTGCAGAGAGAAGTGAGTGTGAGTGTGAGTGTGAGTGTGAGTGATATCGACCTGTTCTTGTGCCCTCTGCCAGCCTGTAACTGTGGCTGATTCACCTGCATACTAATACATATTCATACCCGTGGTTGAACACGGCAGCCCGTGCCCATGGTAATCCAAAACTGATTTAAAAAAACAGCACCTTTGCTGGATCTGCAGAGAGCAAGTTAACTCACTCACTCTCACAAGCACACAAGCACGCACACACACTTTCATCTGTGTCCTTCTCCCCCCCCCTCCCTCCCTTCCTTTTTCAATCTCTCTCTCTCTCTCTCTCTCTCTCTCTCTCTCTCATACACACACATTGTATCTTTTCATCTGCTTCCCTCTCTCACCTCTCTCGCTCTCCTCCTTCTCTCTCTCTCTCTCCTGTGCTGTCTGCAATGCAGCGTGGGACACTCTGGTCGTATCCCCTCCTCCTTCTCTCTCTCTCTCTCTCTCTCTCTCCTCCCTCCCTCCCTCTCTCTCTCTCTCTCCCTCCCTCCCTCCCTCCCTCCCTCCCTCTCTCTCTCTCTCTCTCTCTCCCTCCCTCCCTCCCTCCCTCCCTCTCTCTCTCTCTCTCTCTCTCTCTCTCTCTCTCTCTCTCTCTCTCTCTCTCTCTCTCTCTCTCTCTCTCTCTCTCTCTCTCTCTCTCTCTCTCTCTCTCTCTCTCTCTCTCTCTCTCTCTCTCTCTCTCTCTCTCTCTCTCTCTCTCTCTCTCTCTCTCTCTCTCAGAGCTTAGCTGGGTGAGTGCGGGAGGAGGGGGCAGCACAGTAAGGATGGGGCCCGGCCCGGCAGAGCCCTCTCCACTGTAAACCCCAGCGCCGCTAGCGTTAGCATGCAGTCGCAGTAGCTCAAGATTAATGGGGTTAATGCCTCATCGCAAATGTTTCTCCATTTGGTATGGCACCCATGTCGAAGGAGTAAATAACCTTAATCAGGGGGTGCAGCCGCAGCTCTTAAAGTAAGTGTGGCGGGTGCAGGTCTATGCTGTTCCGCCCTGACTCTTACAGTAGTATTTGAGCAAGCGCAGTTCCTCATGGTGAACACGGAAATTCTACTCTAACACAGAACAAGGGATTCAGTCAGATTATTATAATTATAATTATATACAGTACTGTGCAAAAGTCTTAGGCACCCAAGAAAATGTTTGAAGCTATGTTTAAAGATATTTATCTGGGCAGTGTTTATATGCTTGGAAAACACTATGTAACATTAGAATAAATACAAATAAACATTTAATACAATGAAAAATATGATTTTATTGCATTTTCCCAAAAGTTATTGAGATCTTGTGATATCCTCCTTGAGGAACACACAGTATTAAATTGGCCACCTCAGAGCCCCGACCTCAACATAATTGAAGCTGTATGGGATTACTTGGACAGGGAAAAGAACAAAAAGCAGCCAAAAGTCAAAAGAAGAGTTATGGCCAATCCTGTAAGAAGCTTGGAAGAATTTACCACAGGACTATTTAACAAAAATTACACACCAGTCTACCAAAGCAAATTGCTTCAGTTATGCATTCTAAGGGAGGCCTTGTTTTAAAAACACAATTCGTTTTTGTTACTTTTCATCAATGTTATATTGTGTTGACCAAATAAACACTTCCACTGCTCAGATAAATGGCCTAAGACTTTTGCACAGTACTGTATATATAATAATAATATATATTATATATAATAATAATAATAATAAATAAATAAATTTATAATTTTATTTATTTGTGCGGTATTCAATTCAATTCAATAACTCTTTATTGTCCCCTAGGGGCAATTTGTTTGCAGCAAAGTAAAAAAAAAAAACACAACACACAGTAAAACAAATGGTATAAAAACATAGATCAATAAATACGGGAAGGAATTACACGAAATAGAGACATCGTAACAGGGCCGCCTATGTAGCAATCCTATCAATATATTCTACCAATGCATATATAAATAATATAACTTAATATATGGTACACAGTAAGTAAATTACCTCGTCAGCAGCAGCAACAACAACAAATGAATGCCAAATCGAATGTGCGTGTCGGAATGTTAATGCCATTGTAGAACTAGTGTTTCTGTTTTTGGATCATGGTGCTACGTGATCGTTACTGACGAGCTCCCCTCGTTCCCTGTCCCTTCTCATCTGTAGTACGATAGCGACAGGCTGTCAGTCCCGCTCGAAGCTCATCGTAATGCCTGCGCCGGTGCACTATCTGCACACGCTCTCGCTGCTCCTCTCCTGCCCAGTTAAGGATTCGAACGTCACTCAACCCCCGTCGCTTCGTCCCGCCTAAAGCTCTTCCTTCTCGAGCTGCGCTGACGCCTCGAAGTGCCTGCCTCTTCTTCGCCTCCGTCCATGCAGTGGCCAATAGAGCCAATCACAGGGCGGGCGCCGGGAGCGAAAGGACACTCATCAGAAAGCTCTTTTCCCCCTCTCTCCATAATCAAACCTGGCACGTCGAGATAAGGTTGAGATTACCAACGGGCTTCTGCTTGTAACGAATCCATCTGAAGCAAAACACGGTTCGTTTCACAGACGAGCCCGCCTCCCTTCTCCTTGTAGGAGCGTAAACAGCATTGCCCGCAACCGGGTCTGTACGATCACTCCTCTCTCCCCCGCGGACAGAACCGGGGGAGACCTGTGGCATAGCAACCAGGCTGCTGTACTTACTCAGGGGAAAGGACTGAGGGGCTTGCGAGCTCAAATCCATCTTTAATATCTTCCGCGTCGTTACGTTATCGAGCGCCAGGGCAAGGTGGCGCGATCTTGCCCCGGCGGTTTGATCCGTCGAAGCCCCTGGAGGTTATTTACGTTATTGCGTTGGCTGACTTTAAACAGAAACAATCAGTTTTACATATGAATCATACAGAATAACAGCCATTTGTTTGTTCAAACTCGTTTTTGCGTCTTCCTCGGTGTAGCCAGGCTGTTTACTTTGCGCTGGGCGTCCAGCTCATCAAGCGAATCAGGTGACGCAAGGGTTAACTTTTACAGACGGATTGTAATTAGGGATGATATTCTATTGTTTAAATGAATAACCACTGGATTCTCATTTTCACTGTCATGTTTTGAATTTGGCATTTACAGAGTGATGGTAATGAGGACATACCAGAAATTAAGTAATGAACCCGTAAATTCTCACTTGAAGTAAATAGTCTTGTCTTGTTTTTCCTTAATTAAATCAATGTGTACAACTGCATATGAAGTTTAATTCCGTCTGAAGATGCTCTTGCTTTCGATAGCCACGGTACATACTCGTAGTGCTGCTGTGGTAAAACAAATCAGTGTTACTTTGCACCGTTAGAATCTCGTGGACAATTTCATGGCCAATATTTTCTCACTATTTTTGCTTCGGCTACATGATCACATTAAAAGAGAAAGGCGAAGATGTCTAGCCGCTGATGGCCGTATCTGACTGTTTGTAGCTCAGTTATGATCAGAGTTGGTTGGTGTGGCACAGAACACAATTCCGAAAGGCAAAGCTTCTTCCCAATAAAAATAGAAACATCTCAAATAAACTACTCTTAATTGCATCGAGCAGCTCTTTCTTGTGAGTATTAAAATAAAGCTTTCCCTTTCCTAATCATTAGGTCAACGTTGCCTGCTGCAGTTTCAGTTTAAAAAAAACTATCGTCTAAGACTTGTACACCTTTAAATCTGTAGCAGTAAACTGTTCAAGCAGTTTAGGTTTCCCTCTGCGTTTGGTCTGTTCCCACAGCAACGTTAACGGTAATCCCGTAACGCCTTTAGGGCGGTAAATGCCGAGTCACTCGACCTGCATGGATGCGTTTCTTTATAACAAGGCACTGCGGCTTTTTCCCACTGAAATGGCAGAAGTTGACTTCAGGACTTCTGATTCCCGCATTTGTTGTTGGCAAGGAATCAGATCCTGTTCATATCGGTTCTGATGAACTGATGGGGAGAGGGTGCACGAATATTGAAACGCTGTTCTTCCTAAAACCGGCAGACCGCCGAATTCCAGAGATTGTCTATTCTCTATTTCTGTGTCCCTCTCTTTTGCGTTTGCACAAGCGCGTGAGGTTGTGGGATATCGAGCGCGCCGCGTCAGCTCGGCGTGTCCGTTGGTCTCGGGTAATGAAGACGGATTGCGGTTGCTGGCTCTTCTGCGGTGGCTGGATTAAAATGGCAGCGACCAGGAACAATAACATACAGTGTGCATCTACAGGACGGCAATCACGGGCAGTCTCTGCAATCAACAATGCTGTCCATATTCCACCGCATACTAAAAACCCACCTCTTCAAAGTAGCCGTTCCCTCAATTCTGAACTGAAGGCGACGGAACACCCTCGAACATTCCCTCAAACTTCAATTGCTCCTACTATGGCACTTAACGAAATGAGATAAGTTACATAATGACAAATTTATGTAAATCTTCCCCCCCCTGTTTCATTCTGCCTCTGGCTCTTATTTGCAGATGTTCAGGGCCTGTTTGATTGCGGAGCGTCTCTTTGCCTGAGCTCGGTTAGCGGCAAGGACAGTGCTGGGGGGATTTAACTCGCCACCGCGCGCCATGTCCCTGTCATCTCCGAATATGTTCCGTGGATGATTTCTGTCAACCGTAAATCGCCTGAGCGGGGTAATCGCAAGGCGTGGCAGTCTGCAGCGACCGGCCTCTCCGTCGGATGGAAGAGGCGTGCGTCGCCGCGGCTACCGGGCGCGCGCGCGAGGTTCGTCTGTCAAACTCAAGGATGATGTCGGCCCCGATCTGGAGCGCCGCTCCATCCCTCGCTCTCGGTTATTCCTCTCGCTCCGAAGCTCCCCTCCGGTTCCGCCAGATTTATCCCGACGAGATTGCTTTTTAATTTTCTCCCTCCCTTCGGAGCGGCGGCGTGACAGTCGCCGGTGTCGGGGGCGAAGGGTTTGCCTGAGAGACGGGAGGGAAACGGCTCCGCTGGGCGGTGTCGGCGTTTGCATTTTTATTGATTTTTTTAATCATATGACTCTATATTACAGTGTAAGTGGCGCCTGTTCCCAGGAAGCAGTGCTATTTATGCATAGTAACACCTCCGTGTCTCTCCCGCTGAGAGAGAGTCCTCACTTAGTTTAAGTGGACAGTCACAGGGCTGGTTAATGTGTGATTAAATGCTCAAGCTGAACAGAAGCGAACTGCGAGCCATCAGTGGAGTCAGTAGGGCTGTAATCCAACACTGAGAAGCATCAGGGTGGCTTTGATCTCCGTTTGCCGATAGCGGAGCATCTTTGTTCCTGACAAAAAGCTATAAAGTTTGAGACATGTCGCAGATAAAGGTCTAGTTTTCAGGTTCACTGGCTATTCCACATGACTGGCACATGGGGGGCGGTGATCCAGATGTGTCTTAATCTTTCACAGCGCTGCTTGTATTATAGCGCCAATTTGAACTTTTAAATTATTTATTTATTTAACTCGCATCCCGTGAAAAAAACACTACCGTCCTCAAGTTGTTGTTGTAGTCTTGTTTGGACCAGAATTGCCCACCTGTGATGGTGGTTTGCCTAGTGATGGCACATCACAGCGCTGCTCACTGCTTTTGCTGTGGCGCGCCGTGTTTACATGCGGCGTTTACCTGCGTGCCTCGAGAGCGATACAGAACGTCACAACCGTCATCCCAGTTACGGCTTTATAAGCAGTGCTAGATTTTAAACAAAACAAGCACAAAGACATGCACCTTCATGTACCTTCGCGCACATTGTCACGGTACGTTTTTTTAACGTGGTTATGTTGAAGCTCGAGCGGTGGTAGCTACAGTTCTTATTGATATGCACGCAATGCAGTGATCTAACACTGCAGTTGCTGTCTTTGGCGGGGAAGACGGTATGTGTCCTATAAGTGCCAGATTTAATTAGTTTATGAATGATAATAAATGTAAACAGGGATTCAATCCGGTTGATGTTTTTTTTTCCACTGGTGTCGTTTTTGCCACGTAGGACCAGCTAGGCAAAGGTTAGGATGCATTAGTGAACAATTGTAGTCATGAAATTAAACATTTTTATGAAACGCACAAAACCAAACAGCTGGCAACCATGGAGGATGAAGGACACACAAAGTAGGGACTGTACCATAAAGACAAGCATTAGCCCGTCTCTTTGTTTTAGGCTCTGAAGCAGATTCATTCCTGCTCAAAAAATGGTTCCTGTCACAATGCCAACTAGTCATTCATCCTCATCTCATTAAGAAACAATATTCAAACATTCCATCATTTAAAACACAGCTACAGTTTTTCTAATTTGACTACCCTGTCGTAAAGAGCAAGTTAAATTATTAACATTAAAATGCTGCTAAATGTGGTGAAATCTTTACAAGCCAACCTGATAATCCGTTCACCTGTTGCTACTGTAGCTGGCTGCCTGTCCACGTGCAATATTTTATGAAAAGTGATTGCAGTCACGGACTTTTAATGTTCCAGATTGGATTTCAAGGAAGGAGCTTTGCATCGTGTGCGTTTTATTGTTTGCAGCTAGTCAATACCGCAGCTTGGCTCCATGCAATATTAAACGAACGTAAATATTTAATACGAGGGAAGTGTATCATCTCTGCGCCGTGCTACGAAATCATTTACTACGAAAGAGAGGCGTTCGTATAGACTAAACGTGAGATTTTCTACACTGGAAGTTATTACAGAGGGGTGTCTGGGGGGAGGGGTGCAGAAAGGCTAAATTCCCTGCTGAAAGTCCCAAATGTTCCAGGCTGGTTGCTCTCTTTCGGACGTTTGTCGAGCGGGAGGTGAATTGAAACGTGTTTTCTGTGGGCTGCTGCTCTGACGTGGAGGCTGGGCTGCACAGTGCGGGGGTAGCGGAGCTGTCTGTGGTGCTGAACACCAGCCTCTCTGACAGAGCAGACCGTGTCTGGGCACGTGTAGGCTGCACTGTTGTCCTCTGCAGTTTCTCTCTCTCTCTCTTTTTTTAAGACAAAAAAAGAGAAAATAATAAAACCACTTGTATTTAAAAAAATGGATGGCGGGCTTCTTTTAGTTTTCTTTCCTTCTTTCCTTCTTTCTTTCTTTCTTTCTTCTTTGTTCTTTGTTCTTTGTTTGAGGCCTGTAGCCTTGTCTGAGTTTTGTTTAACAAGCCGAGCCGGTTGCCTTTTGACAGCCCAGATTGGTCCCTTCTGTTCTTCGGGTAATGGCACCACGTTTCCCCCTCATTCTTTTCTTAACCTGTTTACCAGCGTTCTGTAGTCCAAATGTGTCCTATATTGTGCCTCTGTTACTTTAAAGGATGGATTTACAGCATACAACACGTACTCATTCCACCCAATGCAAATGAGTGGAATGAGTACGTGTCGATTTCTAAATGTAATTTGTGCCCAAGAAAGGCCTTGTGGTTGTTAGTATGCAGTCTCATATAGCTGAAATCTGTAAGGGTGGGAGAGTGACCTTACAGAGTGATCCAGGGCTCTCTCCCTCTCTCCCTCTCTCTGTCTCTCTCTCTCTCTCCCTCTGTTTCAAGGTTTTTTTTCTCTCTCTCTCCCCCTCCTCCTCTCTCTCTCTCTCTCTCTCTCTCTCTCTCTCTCTCTCTCTCTCTCTCTCTCTCTCTCTCTCTCTCTCTCTCTCTCTCTCTCTCTCTCTCTCTCTCTCTCTCTCTCTCTCTCTCTCTCTCTCTCTCCTCTTTCCCCCTCTGTGTCTTTCTCTGGCCATGATCACAGCTGTGTGGTCAGAGTTGGACTCTCTCCTTGTCTGTTTGAAGCAGTTGGTCACTCAGCCATAGAGACTGCTTCAGAGGGACCAGCCCGGCTCTGCGCTTTGAATTAGCTCTTCTCCGGGGGTACGGGGCAGCTCACCGCCAACTGCTGCTGCTTATTTCTCCTCCTCTCGCCTCCCCCTCCCCCTCATGCAGTACTATAGTCTTAAACCCTGAGTGCTGCAGGTCTGTAGAGCGTAGCGTGGGGCTTGCTCCGGCTTATGGGGGCAGAGCTGCCTCCTTTCTGAAGAGCTACCAAGCCTTCGGGGCCTCTAGGGCCTCTGGAACTCCGGGGCAACAAATGTCATCTCACCTCGTGTGAAAACCTCACAGTGGTTTTAATCTTCACTGTTAAAAATGTGACTTTTGCAACATTTCAACACCGCCAGATTTCTGACCACGTATTCCAAAAATCGATGCCTTTTGCACAAGAGGTATGCGTGTGCCATCTACCGTTTATGAAATTGAGCCTTTTAAAAAATATTTCTGGACGCGAATTCGTTGCCTGGGGTAGAAGAAGTGGCAAAAATAACCCTTTTTTCCATTTAGAATATGTTTTTTGTCCCTGTGCAGAACTGGTGCGTTTTGGTATTCAGAACATGCGTCTTGGCTGCAGCGAGTACCTGCTTTCTCCCTTTACATAAATCACAAGTGGCCACACAGCACATCCATAGGGGAGCGCCGATTTAATGCAATTCTCTGTTTGATAGAAATAATTGTAATAGAAATAACGTGAAGCGGCCTCGCGCGGCGATCCGGAACGCGCCTTCTAGACCTCGGGAGCTCGGAGACGCCAAGAGCCCATTGTACTAATGAAGTAGATGAACGTCGCAAATGTACGGGCACCCTGCTAATTAGATTGTGCACGACTGGCAACTTTGTGAGGTTGCCATTTGACGGTGTTTTCGCGTGTGAAGCCCCTCTGTCTGTTGCAGTATAGTCCTCGGGTCAGCCCCATCTGTCTTCATTGACAGAAACGTTCCACCAGAAAGTCAGGGCTGGCAGATAGCGTAGCGGTCTAACGCACCCTTACTTTGGCTGGTCCGGTAGGAGAGCGAGCTGCCTATCACGGACGCGGTTCGAAACCTGTCTCTACCAGACCAGCTGTGGCCCCAATCGGGGGCGGCATTTGACTGTCTGCCCCAGAGGGAGGGGGGAGAGTGAGCTGGCATGAGTTTGTTGAGGAACGGAAGGGCGTCCCTGTAAAAAGAGTAGGTGTTTAGGTTCCGTCTTGGAGGAAATTGGCTCGAACCTTAGAACGGGCGGCACACTCATGGGGGAAGGTGAATTGAAATAGGTAGAGGGTATAATTGGCAACCAAATTGGAAACAAAAAAAACTAGAGAGTCCCACAATCCCTTATTCCGTAAGAATCTAGTCATTTAGACCCAGATATTTCATTATGTCGCTATAATTATGAAGTTATAATTTTTAAAAATATGTATGCATTTAAGTAGTGGATGAGCTACCGCCATTATTTACCCTGCTCTTCCACGAGGACGGTGACTGGTCATCGCTTGTCGAGCATTAACTAGAGCGATTAAAACTAGGACAGTAAGGGTAGGCTACCGTGCACACCCTGAACAAAAAACGGTTACATTAATACATTTAAATGAGTGTTGATTTTAAAGACAAATGAGCAGCTATAACAACGGTAGGTGTTTTATTAAAACGCATCATTTTAAACTTCCGAACAAGCAAAGCTGTGCTTTTCAGTGAATAACGTTCTCAACTCAGTACCATAACAGAATCTAAAGGTAGCTGGGAATGCATCCGTTTATGTGCACTTGTTTGTGTGTTACCCTATAAAAAATGGACGCAAACCACTCGAGCATATGCTGCCAGTGAATTCGTGCCGGCTCACCCTTCCCCCCTGGAGCGGACAGCCAAATGCCGCTCCCCACCAGGGCTGGCCTGGTACAGTCGGGTTTCAAACAACTGTGATAGGCAGCTCACACTCGTAAAGGACCAGCCAATACTGTTGCGTTAGACCGCTACACTATCGGAGGCCCCACATATTTCCTATGTTTGTGTTTTAATTGCACTTGACCTGACTTGCTGCCTGACTTGTTTTTTTCTTGCCGAAGCGCTGCCTGACACAAGAACATATTTGCTTCGGGATTATTTTAATAACACATGGTTTATAGTTAATTTTGAACTAAACTCAAATCCTCTGACATTGTGTCTCTTGTGTTTCGTTCCATATAACAATATTAATTTGCATTATTGTTCTACTTAAAGCAATAAAATAGCATTTCAGTGATCTTCAATATTCCTGTCAGTATATTTGTCATGTAAGTTATGTAAAATTAGTAGTTTTGTTGTGAAGTTTTACCCCTAAGGAGTATGAAAAATATATTTCACTATGTTTTGGAAATCTCAGTTCCCAGTTCATTTTTAAGGTTGTTTCTGCAATGTAGTTAGTGGACGCGGGGGAGGGGCCGGGCGACACACGGATGCTGGGTGTGGGGCCGAAAGCAGGAGCTTTGACAGGCTCTTCTGCTGCTCCGGGGCGAGCGCCCGTGTTAGACAGCTTTGCATTGTGGGAGACTGTAACTGTGCCCTGCATGTCCACAGGAGGATAAGATTAAAGGCAGAGAAGTAGGCCAAGTTCCTGCCTGCAGTGTGTGGAGAGCTTTATGACCATCTTGCCGCCACTCAGACTCTTAGTTCTCTCGTGCCACAAGGTCGGCGGGCCAGGACTCCGGTCAGTCTGGAGTGGGCAGTGGGAGGAGCCGACATGGAGCACGAGGCCGGGAGGGTGGAGTCTACCGATACGGGGGTGGGGAAGTGTCTGCTTAGGGAGACAAGAAGAGGTAACGATGACCATGGACTTAACTGTGTCCTTTATTTTATCTTGCACGCTGAAGCAGAGCCAATCTCCTCTGTGTATACACACACTCACATACACACACACCCACTCACATATACACATATACACTCAGTGGCCACTTTATTAGGTGCACCTGCTCATTAATGCAATTACCTAATCAGCCAATCATGTGGCAGCAACGTAATGCACAAAGCATGCAGACATGGTCAAGAGGTTCAGTTGTTGTTCAGACCAAAAATCTGAATGGGGAAGAAATGTGGTCTAAGTGACCGTGGAATGATTGTTGGTGCCAGATTGTGGTTCTCTGTGGCTCAGTTGGTAGAGCACAGCGTTGGCAATGCTTAGGTTGTGGGTTCAATCCCCACTGGGGCCACATATACTGAAAAATGTATGCATTCACTACTGTAAGTCGCTTTGGATAAAAGCGTCTGCTAAATGGCGTATAGATATAGATTGTTGTTGTATCTCAGAAACTGCCGATCTCATGGGATTTCCACGCACAACAGTCTCTAGAGTTTACAGAGAATGGTGCGAAAAACATCCAGTGAGCGGCAGTTCTGTGGGTGAAAATGCCTCTGTTAACGAGAGAGTTCAGAGGAGAATGGCCAGACTGGTTCAAGCTGACAGGAAGGCGACAGTAACTCAAATAACCACGCTTTACAACAGTTGTATGCAGAACAGCATCTCTGAACGCACTACACATCGAACCTTGAAGTGGATGGGCTACAGCAGCAGAAGACCACACCAGGTTCCACTCCTGTCAGCTAAGAACAGGAAAGTGAGGCTACAGTGGGCACAGGTTCACCAAAACTGGACAGTTGAAGATTGTAAAAACTTTGCCTGGTCTGACTAATCTCGATTTCTGTAGTGAAATGCAGATAGTAGGGTCAGAATTTGGCGTAAACAACATGAATCCATGCATCCATCCTGCCTTGTGTCAACGGTTTAGGCTGATGGTGGTGTAATAGTGTGGGGAATGTTTTCCTGGCACACATTAGGCCCCTTAATACCAATTGAGCATCATTTAAATGCCACAGCCTACCGTCTTGTTGCTGACTATGTGCATCCCTTTATGGCCTCAGTCTACCCATCTTCTAATGGCTACTTCCAGCAGGATAATGTGCCATGTCACAAAGCCTCCACAGTCACCAAATCTCAGTCCAATAGAGAACCTTTGGGATGTGGTGGAATGGGAAATTCGCAACATGAATGTGAAGCCGACAAATCTGCAGCAACTGCGTGATGCTGTCATGTCAACATGGACCAGAATCTCTGAGGAATGTTTCCAGCACCTTGTGGAATCCATGCCACAAAGAATTCAGGCTGGGGCCAAAGGGGGGTCCTACCCAGTACTAGAAAGGTGTACCTAATGGCCTCCCATGTGGTCTAGTGGTTTCAATGTCCGACGCTGGCCGGGTTCTATTCCCCGGCTACGCCAGAGTTGGCTCTGGCTAGGAGTGCCACCAGGGGGCTGCAATATAGCCGAAAATTGTGGGTGTAATTGGCTACCAAATTGGGAGAAAAAAATGTTAAT
The DNA here is from genome assembly GCA_029706075.1 of Aldrovandia affinis. Taxonomy (NCBI): domain Eukaryota; kingdom Metazoa; phylum Chordata; class Actinopteri; order Notacanthiformes; family Halosauridae; genus Aldrovandia; species Aldrovandia affinis. The sequence goes on along the minus strand of JAINUG010000052.1, from coordinate 4,669,438 downwards.
AAAGTGTGTATGCACACACACACCGCGGTCGCCACTTGGGCTGCGTGTGTCGAGGTCGCCATGGTTACTGGCGTTACGAGGGCGCGCCAAACGCACGGGGGTCCGTGGCCTGTTTTGCGTGCTGTAGCGGGAGACCCTGACCTTCCTCCTGCCCGCCTCGCTCTAAATCCTGTTTGACACACTGTCAGATTAGATTTAAAAGCGCACACACCCTGCCCCTGTAACTCTGGCACGGACGCATGCTGTAACTAACAAGGTTCTCTGAACGACAGGGACGGGACAGGTTGTGTCGGGAAGGGGGGGCGGGGGTACTCTGTGGCCTCCGATGAGTCGGAACTCATAAATACCATTACCGCTGCGGGTCCTTCTGGAAGGGTTTGCTGATTGACCACCCGGGGACCATCTCCGAGAGGTTTGCAATGGCCGTTCAGGCCCTGCGAACCATCAGCAACGTTTGGCCCACGTTCAGTTCCCCCAGCTTGCCTTATTTAGGCATTAGTGATCCAAGGGAGACTCGCATAGCTTTTGTTGTCAGATTATACAGTTGTGTATTTACTGAAGCAAGTTTAGTGTGAGAGCTCTGCTCAATATTGACACCACCTCCTGGGCATCAAACCCACAACCTGCTGGTTTTAGGTCTGGCTTCCAGATGCCTGTGCTTCACTGCTGTTCCCTCGATATCAAGGCCTCACATAAGATCACACCCAGGCCCCGCTCACCGACTCCCCCTGATTCCTGTATCCTTCCTGTTTTCTCCTCTCTGTCCCTCTCTCCTTTTCTCTCACTTCTCTCCCTCTCTCTCACTTTCTCCTTCCCCTATCTCTCTGTCTTCTCTCTGTTTTCTCTCCTCTTTCCCTCTCTCCTTATTTCTCTCTGTCCATCTCCCACATCGCTTTCCTTCTCTCCTCCTCCCCCACCCCTCTCTGTCCATCTCCCATATCTTTCTTACTTTCTTTTCTTACCTCCTCTCTCCATTCTCTTTTCTTTTCCCCTTCCCTCCACCTCCCTCTGTCCCCTCTCTCTCTTTCACATGCTCCCTCTCACGAGTGTTTGAGGTTGGACTGGCTGGACTAGAACGCTGGCCCTGGATTATTTTCAGAATCCCCTCCCTCCAGAACGGTCTGCTACCTCTATCTCTCCCCCCCCCACCGGTTTGCTGCTCCTCTTCCTCCCCCGCTCACTCTCAGGGGTCAGTGTCCGGGTCGCACACAGTTGCAATGCGGCTCAACGCTCACTCCTCTTCACTGTCCGCGCTCTGCCAGGGACAGCAACGGGCTGGTGATGGTGCCCGCCGCTGCTGCCCGCCCCTGCTGCCCGCTGCCGCTTTATTTAGCTCCCAAGGTGTTGCCTTTGCGTACTGCAGCGAAAGAGGGGAGGACACACTCCGTGTGTTTTCTTTTTACAGCGTCCGTCTTGCACAGAGGTGCTTGATTCAAGTGCAGTGTTCACCCTGTGGAACGTCCATCCTTTGCCGGACGAGGGCTACGCGGATGATTTTTTAAAAGTTTGCCTTTGGGGCCTCGGATAGCATAGCGGTCTAACGCACTAGCATTGACTGGTGCTTGGTTCGAAACCCGACAGTGCCAGACCGGCCCTGGCCCGGAGCCCCGATCAGGGGTCAGCGATTGACTCCCAGGGGGAGGGGGAGGGGGGGGAGGGCCTGTACGAGTTCGCTGAGAAGCACAAAGGGTGTCTCCAGAAAGTAGGTGGGCGAGTACCATCTCCGAGGAGGTCGATCATCGCCGGCCTCTGGGAATTGCCTTGACCTGGAGGATAGGCAGCGGGTTTGTGGGGGAGGGCGAATCAAAAGAAATAGGGGGTATAATTGGCTACTAAATTGGGAGAAAAACTGGAAAAAATCGGAAACAAAAATGTTAAAAAATGTTTACTGTTGTCAGTGTGCTGTCCTCCGGTGTTTTTTGGGGGGTTGTTTTTAGGGCTTGAACCCCCCCCACTCCCCGGGCCACCCTGCGGTGGTTCCAGTGCTCTGGGTGGGAACAGAAGAAAAGAAGAAAAAGTGGGGGGAAATGACAGCCTTATTAAAGAGGAAATGACAGCCTTATTAAAGAGGAAATGACAACTGAGACGGCGGCTCCGGCTCCAGGGGAGTTAAACCGCCCGTGTGACCTCCTCTCTGGGGTTCGGTCGCAGTCGCCGTTCGCTGGTCCACGGGCCCCGGTGGCGCAGGAAGGATCCACAACGCCGTCAGTCTGCTGAATAACTGGACGTGCCAATTGAGGACAGACGAGCCTGTGGCCACTCTGAGCCCGATTCATTAGGGTGGGGCAGGAGCTAATGGAGCCCAGACTGGTGGGGGCGGGCGGGCTCAGAGTAATGGTCTGATTTTACTCAGGGGGTGGGGGACCAAAGTAAGACAACTTCATCATTATTTTCATCTAATCTTTTTTATTTTATTTTTTTAATGTGATTTTTGGGAAAAATTGTCATTTTTGCCATTTGCTGAATGACCGGTGACTGTTATTGTGTGCCTGCGCTGTCTTTGTAAATCCAGATTTGCATAAACACAAATAAAACTGAATCCGGACCTTAAATGAGCAGTGTGATGAGAATCCGTTGTTTGTCATTTGTGGCGATGCGCTTCCGATATCAGGGGGCACAGACCTAAGCGTTGTACACGCCTCGCGACTGATTGCTCAAATCCTGTAGATAACATGTCTGGCACACCTCCAGCACAAAGCGTCTGCAGCGACTCGATCGCAAAACGTAGAGGAGTTTCACAGCGAGGTTATTTTTATTCCAGCGTACCAGCCGTGAGAAGCTCATTTTGGTTTGAGCGTTTTATCAGAACGAAAAAGAAATAGCTGCACCTTAAATTGTGAACCAAATTTCCCCTTAGACACTCTTGAATCTGTGTGCACAGTTACAGCCCCCGCCCCACCCCAAACCACGGGGCCAATCGCAGGGCGACGGGGCAGGGAAGATTGACCAATTGGTAAGGCTCCCCGTAACTCCACCTCCCTGCCCCCATTAGACACCTGGGCCGTCTGGTTCTGAAGGAGCGTCGGGTTTTCTGTGGGCCTGTCGGTGCGTAGAGGAAGTCCGTGTCTCACACCTGTGTGAGAAACCTTCCCTTTGCACCTGGTCCGGCCATTGAGCTTACTCCGCCTCCAGAGTGAAACGCAGCTCTGCCATTGGTGTTTGTTAACCCCAGGCGGGAGGTGGCCCAGAGGGGTTTTAGAGTCCGTCGGCAGGCGGCTTGATAGGAGGACGGTCAGCGGGGACGAGCGATGGCATTGTGCTGTAAACTCAAACGCAGCAGCACCGTCCTTCTTTTCGAAACACCTGGAGAGGAAACAGGTGCACCCAACTTCTGTGCCCTTGCGTACCTGTTCCGACCATCTTCCCACGTGAATAAGGTCATACCCTCTCCCTCCCTCCCTCTCTGTTGCTGTCTTTCTCCGACTCACTTTCTCTCTCCCTCTCTCTCTCTCGCACTCTCTGTGCTAATTTGAAAGCTTGCTGCTTCATGCTGTACTCCGTGCCCTTGGACTGACAGCCCGCCGGTGTTCGCCGTTAAACGCAAAGTCTGAAACTCACAAGACGCGCGCAATGTGTGTCCTTTTCATTCAGAGGGCTAGAGGATCGTGGGACGGATCCATTTGCTGAAGGTTGCTCTCTGCTGCGTATGCTAATGCACTCTTTCGGAGGAACCCGTCTCCTCCCCCCTGCACATGCCTTCCTGTTTCCCCTCGCACTCACCAACAAGGGATAGGGGATGGAAGGAGAGTGCCGGCGGGGGCCGTTCTCCACTGTTATCCCAACTCAGGATTGGAACGGCCCTTAAGATGGCAGACATGTCCCCTCCATGCCTCATTTCAAAGGAAGGAAGGGTCCAGGGAATGCTTCTGGTGCAAGTATCATTCGTTCCATTCCCTGGGCCCTTCCTTCCTTTGAAATGAGGCATGGAGGGGACATGTCTGCCATCTTAAGGGTTGTTCCAATCCTTTATTAATGAGCCCGGATCATTTTGATGCTTCCTTCAAGGCGCCATGTTGTTAGTGAGCACTGTACCCAGAAATCAGAGAGCATGGAAAAGTTTAAACTTCAGAATTGAATATTTAACGAAAAGATCATGAAGCACTGAAGTGTTGTCTACAATCACTGTCACTGGAAAAAATGATCGCAAGTAAACCGTCTCTCCAAAGTAGTATTGTGATAATCATAAAGAACTCTATTTAAACTGTGCATGATTTGATATTGATGAGCGCACCCTTGTTTCTATATTTGTCTGACACTACTCACATTACAGAAGTAATTGTTTTGAGCTGCCGTTTCTGAGCTGCAATGGCAGATCGGTCTGTGCGCAGAAGAGACTGAAGCGTATGCTCAACGATGAAGCGCTTTGGACCGCAGCCAAAGCGGCACAGCCAGATCCGGCCAAATTAGAACGAGCCCTCAAACGCACGGCTCCCGCTCGATTAAGCTGCCGTGAGGAACACAGCGAGGCGCTGCCCGCTGGGCCCGGTCCAGGAACCGCAGTTAAACCCGCCAGAAGATGGACGCAGCGACGTGTGACTCCTGAGATCCTTCGGAAGGTAATAATAATAATAATATATGACATTTAGCAGACGCTTTTATCCAAAGTGACTTACAGTAGTGAATGCATACATTTTTCAGTATATATGGTCCCAATGGGAATTGAACCCACCACCTAAGCGTTGCCAACGCTGTGCTCCACAGAGAACCATAAGCTGAGAGACGATTTGTTCATCTGATTTCTGTCTCACTGGCTTGAACTTTATGCTTGTGTTATATATATATATACACACACACACACACACACACACACACACACACACACACAGTATATGCATAATGTCCATTTCCCTTCGGATTGGGCGACACTCACGGACCTTTGCAGAGGGCTTAGGCAGTTAAATAACCCAGAGGAGGCAGTATTCAAAACAAAACGATAATTTATTAAACAAAGTCTGACAAACACAAAAAGGGTGGGGTCTTTGGGGGAATTCAAACACAAAGTCCACAATCATTATCTTTGTTGTTATCCGTGATCCGTAGTCCAAGTCCAATCCAGCTCCTCAATCCAGTCCAAAAGTCGGTACACAAGCGGGGTCCTCAAAACAATCCAGTTCCAAAACACAATCAGCAATCCCAAAACACTCTTCACAACACTCTCCAAAACACTCTCCAAAACCACCAACCTACTGCCTCTTAGTGTGACAGGAGTCAGTCCCTTAAATAGGCCTCCGAATGGCCTCCAGCTGTCCGTAGTCCCAATCGCTTGACTTCATTCAGGTGTGGGACTGCGGGCTGCTGGGAAATGGTGTTTTTTTCCTCTCCAGTGGCTCCCAAGAATTAAAGAGGCAGGCCGCCATTTCCTTGTCCTGCCCCTTGGGATGCCACAGTATATATATATATTTTTGGTCCCTCCACCAGCTCTCAGTTAAAGTCCCGTGGGAAGGTCCCCTGTTCTGTGCGTGACTGGGACAGGCATCACTTGTGATTTATTTTTTATGCATTTTTTTTGTCGCGCTGTGCCCTCATTTCACTTTTTCTCGTGAATTCCTCTCTATTTTCGGAAGGCGATTGGTTCCTCACCTCCGTATACCCCCCACACCCCCTGTCGGCGCAGGTGCAAAATCAGGGCTGAGCATCTAGATCGAGGGCCCAGTGGGGGAACATTCCGGAAAGGGGTAGAAGTAGCTCTTCAGCGTTCCCCATCCGTTCCCCGATGCGGCTGGCCTAGTGCGACCCCCAAACTCGGGCAAACACACGCCGCGTAGCGTCTGGCGTTTGGAGCGACAAAAGCGCGGCCTCTCCGTGTCCCCTCCCGCCCCTCTCTCTCTCTCTCTCTCTCTCTCTCTCTGTCTCTGTGTCTGTAAGTAGGACGTCTGTTCTGTTTATATTTCACCCAGTTAAGTGGCCAGTGAAGGCTCGTCTTTCCAAAGCCTATTCCAGTCCAGTGTCTGCTGCCCGTCACCATGGATACACCTCCCCCCCCCATATATAATTTACCTTTGTGAAAAAAAATATTCTGAGCACTGTGAAGTTTTTCAGCAAAGATTGCGCATGGGAAGCGACGTTATCTTCGCTCCCAGTTCGAGCAGCTCTCCGTACGGACTCTTCGTCAGCCGTGATTAGTCATCTCGCCGCTGCTCCGCCTCGAGCGCGTGACTAATCTCAAATCGGCTTGTGGGATGTTAAAGGAAACTGGGATGAACGCGGAAGGGTGCTAATGCCTGTTTAAGGACGCTAATGTCATTTCCCTCTTCCTCGTTCATGAATTAAGGCCCCCATTTATCAGCCTTTCAGAACCAGGACGTGTCTTTACCAGAGTTCACGTGCAATGCAGTGCATTGTGGGTCTCAGTATGGAGCAGTGTAACAGGTCTCAGTATGGAGCAGTGTAACAGGTCTCAGTATGGAGCAGTGTAACAGGTCTCAGTATGGAGCAGTGTAGTGAGTCTCAGTGTAGCTCTTCAGTGTGGCCCAGTGCAGCTCTTCATGGTATGGCACAGTGTAACAGGTGCGGCCATGTGTTGTTGGATAATATACTTGCTTGTTAGGGTCATAACCACACGTTATTATGAGCCCGACCAAGTTAACACTGACGTGCGATAAGTCCGCCCAACTTTTGCAGGGTGTGCCAAGGACCAATCGGATTGCAGGAACAGAAACCCCCCGCCCTCTACTCACCTCTTGGTGTCTGGAACTACACTGTGCCTGTGTGTCCCTGATGTGTGATGCTCACAACTCTCTTGTCGCCCCTTGTGTGTGTGGGTGACAGTGAAAAGCACACAGGGGTCGAGAACTTCCAGTCCGTGGGAGGCGTGGAGCTTGTGCAGTGCCAGGGGAGGGAGGGGGAAAGAGGCTGCTTATGTTGTGAGAGGTCATAGCACCTGTGATTATATGCACTGTAAAGTAGCGAGCCTTTATATTCCCCAGTGGATCGGGCCCCATGACTGCTTTCTCGTCTCGAGTGTGGCAGGAACCAGGCAACACGTCACCGGGGCTAAATTGACTTCCTTTCTGCACTGATATCCTAATCTCCAATCTTATCTGAGAAGGGGCAGCTGTGGGTGCAGGTTTTTGGGCTGTAGTGCTGGGCTAGAACAAAAGCCTGCACCCACACCGATCCTTCTCGGATAAGATTGGAGACCCCTGTCCTAAATGCTCATTGGTTATAAGTGTGTTCCTCTCTACACTACCATCCTGAGTTCTGACTGGTTATCAGCATGTTCCTCTCTGCACTGCCATCCTGAGTTCTGATTGGTTATAATTGTGTTCCTCTCTGCATTACCATCCTTAGTTCTGATTGGTTATAAGTGTGTTCCTCTCTGCATTGCCATCCTGAGTTCTGATTGGTTATAAGTGTGTTCCTCTCTGCACTGCCATCCTTAGTTCTGATTGGTTATAAGTGTGTTCCTCTCTGCACTGCCATCCTTAGTTCTGATTGGTTCTCAGAGGACCTAGGGTAGCACCCTACTAAGTGAGAACGCTGCAGAATAATTACTCATTTAATCATGTTTTTTTGTTCACTCCAAAACCATAATTCATTTTGTTAGCATACACACAGTAACCAGCTAATAATAGCTAGCTACCTGCAGAGAGATCCATCTTACTTGTTAGTTAACAATGAGTCTGAGGCATTAAGCAAATAAGAATGAAAAGTGCTGCACCAGTGCCCTGCATCATGAGTGGCAGTGTAGTATAACGGTTAGGGAACTGGCCTTGCAATGAAAAGGTTTCAGGTTCAATTCCCAGGTGGGGCTGGGAATAATGGATCGTAAGTCCGTGGCCTGTAATGACTGGCAATGCAGTGAACCCGGCTGACTTCTGTAGGTTTCCAACCTGCGCTCTGAGGAGCAAATTCCATCGGCTGCAGAGAAACGCCCCCGTCTCTGTCAGGGCACCGGAGTACAGCTACAGAAAGCCTCTTCTCGTTGGAGCCGTTTGTGGTTCTAGTGCGGAACTGTGAACCTTGTACAGACCTTGTGATGTAGTCTGATGTAGTCAGACAGCACTGTTTCGTGCCGTAGAAGAGATTTAACAGTTGGAGGGTTTGGGATTTTTGTGTATATCTGGATGGTCCATGTTAAACGATGCAGCAGTCACCCACATGGCTTCAAATCACAATTGAATTAACAACCAAGAGTTTAGACTCCCGTCTGCGTTCCTGTTCAGCTTTGTCGGGGGTGACCTAAATTTTGTGCGAAACCCCTTTCCTCCAGCGGGGGGAAATTATTCAACAGTTGTGCTCAAAACTCTGAAAACCTTCTTTTTTTTTCTTTTTTTTTTTTTTTCTTCCCTCTCTCCACATGAACGCGCTCAAACTTTAAACTCCGTTTGCTGACTTGCAGGCTCAAGGCTTCACCGTTGAAACTCTAGACCTGTCCTGAAATGAGCAGAGCCTCGGTTCGGTTTGCGGGTGCAGGCAGGACCGGGGTTTAGCCATTTTGGAGTTGCAAAAATGTAAATGTAAAAATGCAATCAAACCTCAGTTTGAAGTATGGATAAGCCCATTGTTACTAGACAGAAGGCAGATGTTAGTTCAACGAATGAAAACATGCACATTTTTGTTATCACAGAATTAAGAAGATCAGGAAATGTTTAAAAAAAAAAAAAAAAAAAAAATAAATAAAATTTGAGATATACTAATGTATCAATCGATCAAAACGGCTAGAATGCAACATGGCCTCACGCCAAGAGGAGCCCCCTTCTTGGGAAAGCATGCCGCTGGGTACAGCGGGCCAGGAGCACAACGAACCCTTGGAGCGCGGGGTGGCCCCGAGCAGGCGGTTTCCGATTGGCCCGCAAGCTAGGACGGTATTTAACAGCCCCTCCCCCCACAGTCCTACTGTTGAGGGTCGGCTCCGTTATCTCCAGCTCCCTGGCAGCCTTCTGTTCAAACCCCATTGTGTCGCGCCCAGATGTGCGCGCTCAAGCTGCTTTCATTGTGCTCTCTGAGGTCTGTATCATCAGCCCGCCCGTCGCCCCCGCCCCCCCTTCAAGAGGATATGGAGATCAGTTTGCTGCCAATTAAAAATGGAGCTAGCCATATTTCACTTTGATTTCAATACGAACCGAAACAAAAAAAGCAGGCCTGCCCGTCGCCGTTGTTGTGGGGCTAGGACTGTTTGCACAGTCAGACGCTGTAAAGCTCCCGGCCTCGCTAAGAGGTTGCTGTACTTCTCCGTGGCTCCGGAGAACAAGGCCATTCAGCCCATCTAGACTCGTCGTTTTTGCTTTGAGTCCAAGCACTGCGACAAGCCAGAACAATCCTAAGCATCACCCACGTCTCACTCCCTCTCTCTCCCCCTCTTTTCCTCCCTTCCTCTCTCTCTCTTTCTCTCTTTCTTTCTTTCTCTCTCTCTCTGTCTCCCTCCTTCCCTCTTTCTCTCCTTCTCTCTCCCTCTTTCCCTCCCTTCCTGCCTCTCGCTCCTTCTCTCTCTCCCTGTCTCTCAGTTCAATTCAATATGCGTTATTGGCATGACACAATGTACAATTGCATTGCCAAAGCTTGAAAATGAACAGACATCAAAGTGCAAACAACAAAAATGGTAACAATGGTAATAAGAGCAGACAAAATAAATAAATAGTAGCCAATTAGTGTGAGAAATGTGTGTACCTGTGTGTGTGTGTGCGTGTGTGTGTGTGCATGTACGCGTTTGTTATATATATTGTTGTGTACATGTGAGCAGGTGCATGTGGGTGTATTCCGTCACTCACTGTCCCTCAGACTGTGGCAGGCAGCAATGAACTGCGCTGCAAGTTTAGGGCACGTTCTCTCCCCCATTAGTGTTGTTCGTTGTTCTTGGTCGAGGAGGTCTTTGAATGGTGGGCAAATCTGATTGAATTTAGGGAAGAATATTTTTCTAATTTCTTTATATTTTTCACATTTGGTTATGAAGTGCAGCTCTGTCTCCATCCCCCTCAGAGTGCAGTGCTGGCCCAGCCTTTCCTCAGTAGGTAGCCACGATGTTCTGTGGTGACCTTTCTCAATGGTCGGACTGTGTTCACTGAGTCAGTACTTTGTCACCGTGGTCAGGTAGTGTGCCATGGTGTACTGTCTTTTTAGGGCCAGATAGCATTGCATTTTGCTTTGCGCTTGTGTATCCCAATAAGTGATGTAATTTTGTTTTTGATAGGTTATAATTTGGTTGACTCTAATTGATTTCATGTTGATGTGCTGGTCCTGAGGCTGTGGGTTAGTGTTGGTTAGTGAACATACGTCAGGACCAGCTGACTGAGGGGATGGTATGTAATGGTATGAGTGGGGGTTTATGGGCTATATGTTTCCAGAATTGAATGGCTCTTTTTTGGATGTTAATAAGTAGTGGATATTGGCCTAATTGTGCCCTGAATGCATTGTTCGTTGTTTTCCTCTGTAAATGGAGGATATTTTTACAGAACTCTGCATGCAGGGTTTCAGTTGGATGTTTGTACCAATTAGCAAAATCCTACTTTGTAAGCGGACCCCACACTTCGCTGCCATATAATGCGATTGGTTGGATTACTGATTTAAATATTTTAAATACATTTTTTAAAACATATTTTACACTCTCTTTCTCTCTCTCCATCCACCCTCTCTCTCTCTCTCTCTCTCTCTCTCTCTCTCTCTCTCTCTCTCTTTCTCTCTTTCTTCCTCTCTCTCTTTCCCTGCCTTTCTCTCTTTCTCTCTCTAGAGCTCAGAGTCAGAGCTGCACTCTTCCCTCTGCCCTTTTCCTGCTCCAGGTCTTTTAAGCAATTTTGTCTACCGTTTGTCCAAAAAACAAAATGCTTGACATGAAAATACGCAGTTTCCTCTGTCTCCAGGGAAGAGGTTTATATCTGAGAAAAGTACGGAGCTCATATGTGGTTTTTGCCGTTTCTCATTTTTGACTTGGGTTCATCCTACAGCCATGTACTTCACGCCTCACTATAGTTCCTCTGAAATGTTCCCTGCGCCTGTCCTAAATGAACACTTCATTGAAGTCTATTGCAGGTTTTTTTTTTACTCTGGAAGATGTAGTATACGTAGGAGTGAGTAGCCCTGTCTACAAGCACACCTACATTAATGTATGTGACTGTGCATTCAGGTGTGTGTGTGTGTGTGAGAGATAGGAGCTTGACTGTGAATATGTGTACGTCAAGAGTAGTCAAGTTCGGTGCGTCCATGTGTGGGGGTCTCACGAGCCAGAGCGGGCGGCTGAGCCCGATGCTCGCATCCAATTCCGCCTCCCCCGCGCGCGCGCTCGCTCGCTCTCATCGCCGAGCACCGCACGCTCATGTCCACAGACGAGACACGTATCCCCCTTTTCTAGACCGCTCAATTTGCCAATCGGGACACGGTGTTATGGCGCGGTAAGTGTTTATTTACTCTCTTGAACACGCTTGACACAAACGCGCAGTGTGCCAGGTTTCCTCTAAATGTGACTTGGGTATATAATTTGACAGGTGTACTGAATACCGCTTACGCTATCAGTTTCCCCTCTCTTCTTTTAACCCCTCCTTTTTTTCTTTTTGCTGTAAATAGGCATTCCCGGAAACCTCCGCACTCACTCCGCCCCGTTCCAATAGCAACGGAAAAAAGTTTGTATAAATATTTCAGCGCACTCCGCAACGGACAACGCCCGACAACTGTAGCCCTGGCAGCCAAGAAGTGCGTTCGGCTTGGCGTCGGTCTTTGTGGACGCTCGTGTTTGAATCACTGGGTGTCTGGAGAGCATTACATTCAATTTACCGCATCTCGCCGAATGTACTTCTCAATACAAATCTGCTTTCATTTTCCTTTTTTTTTTTTTTTTTTTTTTGAGTAATCGTTTGAGTAGAGCGGTTCATCGCAAACTGCTGCAGATCGCTGGACCGCAGCTGGGCTACAGCACATGAAGGATTGCGCAGGATTGCTTATACTTTTCCCGGAGATTTAGGACTTTGTGCCTGGAGGTCGTCCGATGGGACACGTTGGGACGGTGGGCTTTGAGTGTGTCGAGACTCTGGCTGGCTGTGTTCCAGGCTCCCCTGAAAGGATAAATACATGCAAATAGAGCATCAAAGACACCGGCCTCCAAAATAATTTTCACTTGTTCCCCTTGATAATGGGAAATTACGACGAGGCCTTTTTGTGCGCTTGCAGTGCTGGAATTAAACATTTTCTTTGTTTCTCATTGCTCACGCTGTCACTGGTAGGGCTGTAGTGTGTGTCTCTGTGTGTGTACATTACATTACATTTTACATTTTAGCAGACGCTCTTATCCAGAGGTGTGTGTGTGTGTGTGTGTGTGTGTGTGTGAGTGTGAGTGTGAGTGTGAGTGTGAGTGTGAGTGTGAGTGTGAGAGTGTGTGTGGAGGTACAGTGGTAACCTCTTGTGTTCCTGGCTTACAGCAACACACCTGAGGTGGTTCCAGAAGAAAGGTAAAAAAACAAAAACGTATTTCCCCCCCCAAAAAAACTTAAAATGTATTAAATTCCTAGTCAAAGGTGTATAGCAAATTATAGTGAAATTATGATTGGATTATGATTTTAATGTAAACTGCTGATGTAATATCCCCTCTCCTCAATAGAACAGCCCTTTAAGCTTTAAGTGAGCAGCAGAAACACTTGCGGGTGTGTACGATCGTTGACGTTCTGTTGATGCATGTGCGGTGCATTTCCATGCTCTGACGGGGGTCACACCTCAGACACTGAAAAAGAACCAGGAACCGGTTCCATCCACTATCTTATCTGTCAAAAATGCAGATGTGTTAAATATACACGGTTTTGTGTAAATGTGTCCATTTTTGCCCTTCTCTGAATCGATTTCTCAGTGTTCCTTTCTACCATATTTTTTATTTGAAATAAATATTAACATTTACATTTATTTATACGATTTTTTTCTCCCAATTTGGTGGCCAATTGTACCTTCTATTGATTAATTCCCCCACCGCCTACAACTATGGGACCAACCACTACCCCGGGACCGGTAGTGACGGTGGCGACGAACCGTCTCCTTCGAGACAGAACTCACCTAGCCATCGCCTGTTATTCCTGTTCACAACCTCCCTTCTCCCACCCCCTGGGGCAGACAGCCAATCGCCGCCCCCTGAGCGGGACTCCCAGCCAGAGCCTGGGCAGCCTACACTCCGGGCGAGTGCCTTTACCGTTACACCATCCAGGGGCCCTAAAATTGGGGAAATTAACCCCTCGACACACAATGTGGTCGTGAAACTGTATTAAATGAAAAAATGACATGCAACATTTCTGTAGACAGTCACTTGTACTCCTATACAGAAATATATGCTGCAGTGTACTGCAATATATCTCCTACAGCTGATACAGCTCATAGCATCCTCCAGTCTGTGAACTGTAGATTTTACAACCACAACATTGTTTTCATCATAGAAAAAACCTCCTAATAGAAGCTTTGGTGTTTGTATGGTTCTCAAGTTTCTTATCTAATTAGCCCAAGTTTGTCGTTGTGCTTGGAGCCTTCTCACTGTCACATCCTAAATATGCGGCCACATGCGTCCGCCTGCTTTCGAGTTTCAAGGTTTTTATTTTTAATTAAGCTCTCCGTCACCTATTCCCCCCCCCCCCCCCCGCGCTTGCCGCTTCCTGTCGACGGAGCGCTTACTTCCCGCCGGCGCTCTCTCTGGAGACGGCGAGTTTGATTTGGCTCGATCGCACGTCTGAAGATGGAGCAGTGCCACGATTCCTTTTAGTGTAATCCCTTAATAACACGATTGTGCGCGCTGCCAGTGTTTGTTGCAAAACTCATCAATCTCCACCTGGATTTCTTTATCTTTTCCTCCCCCCCCCCAAATCCTTTTCAGTCCCCCCTCCCTCACGGTTACAGAATCAGAGTGACCCAGTTGTGTCTGCCGTTGGTTTGTAGATCGCTTGTTAAAAAAACCTGCTCTCTCTCATCTCCCGTGTAGGCACTGTTTACAAGCCACGCCGTCCGCAACAAATGAATTGTTCTGCCCTGCCAAAAAAAACAACCCAAAAACAGCAGCCTACCAATCACCATCCCCTTCGCTGGGGCTGCTTCTTCAAGCAGCGTTTTAGAAGTGACACATAATTGGCAGGCATATTGGGGGGTAAAGAGGGCCTTAAATTAGATTAGAGCAGTAGACCGAACAGCGGGATGTGCACTGGAGATAAATGTATGGGCGCCGCTGTGGTGCAGTCATTAAGAAACTTGAGGGATTCTGCTGTCATACCCTGAAGATAGACTTGGCTTGACTCGATTCGCTTCAGTAAATATCCACCTGTTTAAATGGATATTATTTACAGATGCAAGCTCTGGATCAGGACATCTAACATGAAGAGGGTGATGATAACTGTAATATTATTATATTCATATTATATAGGAGACTGGTAGCACACGAGTCAGAATATATATATATATATATATGTATATATATATATGTATGTATGTATATATATATATGTATATATATATATATATATATATATATATACAGTGGGGAGAACAAGTATTTGATACACTGCCGATTTTGCAGGTTTTCCCACTTACAAAGCATGTAGAGGTCTGTAATTTTTATCATAGGTACACTTCAACTGTGAGAGACGGAATCTAAAACAAAAATCCAGAAAATCACATTGTATGATTTTTAAATAATTAATTTGCATTTTATTGCATGAAATAAGTATTTGATCACCTACCAACCAGTAAGAATTCCGGATCTCACAGACCTGTTAGTTTTTCTTTAAGAAGCCCTCCTATTCTCCACTCATTACCTGTATTAACTGCACCTGTTTGAACTCGTTACCTGTATAAAAGACACCTCTCCACACACTCAATCAATCAGACTCCAACCTCTCCACAATGGGCAAGACCAAAGAGCTGTCTAAGGACATCAGGGACAAAATTGTAGACCTGCACAAGGCTGGGATGGGCTACAGGACAATAGGCAAGCAGCTTGGTGAGAAGGCAACAACTGTTGGCGCAATTATTAGAAAATGGAAGAAGTTTAAGATGACGGTCAATCTCCCTCGGTCTGGGGCTCCATGCAAGATCTCACACCGTGGGGCATCAATGATCATGAGAAAGGTGAGGGATCAGCCCAGAACTACACGGCAGGACCTGGTCAATGACCTGAAGAGAGCTGGGACCACAGTCTCAAAGAAAACCATTAGTAACACACTACGCCGTCATGGATTAAAATCCTGCAGCGCACGCAAGGTCCCCCTGCTCAAGCCAGCGCATGTCCAGGCCCGTCTGAGGTTTGCCAATGACCATCTGGATGATCCAGAGGAGGAATGGGAGAAGGTCATGTGGTCTGATGAGACCAAAATAGAGCTTTTTGGTATAAACTCCACTCGCCGTGTTTGGAGGAAGAAGAAGGATGAGTACAACCCCAAGAACACCATCCCAACCGTGAAGCATGGAGGTGGAAACATCATTCTTTGGGGATGCTTTTCTGCAAAGGGGACAGGACGAATGCACCGTATTGAGGGGAGGATGGATGGGGCCATGTATCGCGAGATCTTGGCCAACAACCTCCTTCCCTCAATAAGAGCATTGAAGATGGGTCGTGGCTGGGTCTTCCAGCATGACAACGACCCGAAACACACAGCCAGGGCAACTAAGGAGTGGCTCCGTAAGAAGCATCTCAAGGTCCTGGAGTGGCCTAGCCAGTCTCCAGACCTGAACCCAATAGAAAATCTTTGGAGGGAGCTGAAAGTCTGTGTTGCCCAGCGACAGCCCCGAAACCAGAAGGATCTGGAGAAGATCTGTATGGAGGAGTGGGCCAAAATCCCTGCTGCAGTGTGTGCAAACCTGGTCAAGAACTACAGGAAACGTCTGATCTCTGTAATTGCAAACAAAGGTTTCTGTACCAAATATTAAGTTCTGTTTTTCTGATGTATCAAATACTTATTTCATGCAATAAAATGCAAATTAATTACTTAAAAATCATGCAATGTGATTTTCTGGATTTTTGTTTTAGATTCTGTCTCAAACAGTTGAAGTGTACCTATGATAAAAATTACAGACCTCTACATTCTTTGTAAGTGGGAAAACCTGCAAAATCGGCAGTGTATCAAATACTTGTTCTCCCCACTGTATATATATGTATATATATATATGTGTATATATATGTATATATACACTACCGGTCAAAAGTTTGAGTACACCTTCCATCTGGACTATGGCTAATCGGGCACTCCTTCATTCTTCAGCAAGATAACGACCCGAAACACACCTTGAAATTGTGCAAGAACTACCTGGTGAAGGAGGAACATGAAGGACAACTCAAACTGATGACCTGGCCTGCCCAGTGTCCAGACCTCAATCCCATAGAAATTGTATGGGATGAACTGGACAGAAGAGTCAAAGCAAAGCAACCCACAAGTTTCTCTGGGAATTGCTGCAGGAGAGCTGGGAAGACATATCGGGTGATTTCCTGCTGAAACTTATTAACCGAAAGGCAAAGGGTGGCTTTTTTTTGAGGAATCCAAGATTAAATTTTCAATACAATTTTCTTGAACATTTCTTTGATGTTCATTTTGTTCATTGTTACATGTGTTTTTTTGTCATTTTAAAGTATTTACAGAAATGTATACGGGGTAAAGCATTGTCAATTATGAGATAAACCTAGTTTCCAGCAGGTGTACTCAAACTTTTGACCGGTAGTGTATATATATATATATACAGTGGGTTCGGAAAGTATTCAGACCCCCTTAAATTTTTCACTCTTTGTCATATTGCAGCCATTTGCTAAAATCTATTAATTTCATTTTTTTCCTCGTTCATGCACACACAGCACCCAATATTGTCAGAAAAACACAGACTTGTAGACATTTTTGCAGATTTATTACAAAATAAACACTGAAATATCACATGGCCATAAGTATTCAGACCCTTTGCTGTGACACTTGTATATTTAACTCAGGTGCTGTCCAATTCTTCTGATCATCCTTGAGATGGGCCTACACCTTCATTGGAGTCCAGCTGTGCTTAATTATATTGATTGGACTTGATTTGGAAAGGCACACACCTGTCTATGTAAGGTCCCACAGTTGACAGTGCATGTCAGAGTAAAAACCAAGCCATGAAGTCCTAGGAACTCTCCATAGACCTCCGAGATAGAATTGTGTTGAGGCATAGATCTGGGGAAGGGTATAAAAACATTGCTAAAGCATTGAAAGCACCCAGGAGAACAGTGGGCTCCATCATTGTGAAATGGAATAAGTTTGAAACCACCACAACTCTTCTTAGAGCTGGCCGTCTGGCCAAACTAAGTAACCGGGCAAGAAGGGACATGGTCAGGGAGGTGACCAAGAACCCAATGGCCACTCTAAGAGAGCTTCAGAGTTCCTCTGCAGCGATGGGAGAACCTGGTAGAAGGACAAACATCTCTGCAGCACTCCCATCAATCAGACCTTTATGGTAGTGGCTAGACGGAAGCTACTTCTGAGTGAAAGGCATATGACAGCCCACCTGGGTTTGCCAAATGGTACTTAAAGGACTCTAAGAGCATCAGGAAAAAGATTATCTGGTCTGATGAGACACAAATTGAAATTTTTGGCCTGAATGCCAAGTGCTACCATAAAGGTCTGATTGATGGGAGTGCTGCAGAGATGTTTGTCCTTCTACCAGGTTCTCCCATCGCTGCAGAGGAACTCTGAAGCTCTCTTAGAGTGGCCATTGGGTTCTTGGTCACCTCCTGACCATGTCCCTTCTTGCCCGGTTACTTAGTTTGGCCAGACGGCCAGCTCTAAGAAGAGTTGTGGTGGTTTCAAACTTATTCCATTTCACAATGATGGAGCCCACTGTTCTCCTGGGTGCTTTCAATGCTTTAGCAATGTTTTTATACCCTTCCCCAGATCTATGCCTCAACACAATTCTATCTCGGAGGTCTATGGAGAGTTCCTAGGACTTCATGGCTTGGTTTTTACTCTGACATGCACTGTCAACTGTGGGACCTTACATAGACAGGTGTGTGCCTTTCCAAATCAAGTCCAATCAATATAATTAAGCACAGCTGGACTCCAATGAAGGTGTAGGCCCATCTCAAGGATGATCAGAAGAATTGGACAGCACCTGAGTTAAATATACAAGTGTCACAGCAAAGGGTCTGAATACTTATGGCCATGTGATATTTCAGTGTTTATTTTGTAATAAATCTGCAAAAATGTCTACAAGTCTGTGTTTTTCTGACAATATTGGGTGCTGTGTGTGCATGAACGAGGAAAAAAATGAAATTAATTGATTTTAGCAAATGGCTGCAATATGACAAAGAGTGAAAAATGTAAGGGGGTCTGAATACTTTCCGAACCCACTGTATATGTGTGTGTGTGTGTGTGTGCATGTTTTGCTATTTTGTCTTATCCAAAATTAATGTGTTCTGCATTTGATTTGTATTCAATAAGCAGTTTGCACTCAAATAGAATAGCATGGATGTTGTTTATAGCAGGATTGAGCTGTCATGAATAAACCATCAGGGGTTGATTTTGCAGTTAGATTATACAGCTATTTCAGAGAGTCCTTCATTCAATTACGACCTTTTATGTTCTTCCGGGAGAGCATTATTACTTGAGTAAAACCCCATCAAATCCAAATGGTAAAATATCAACGGGGACCGTAATGTTTAATTAACAGCATTCAAGCTTCGCTTGTTGTGCCGAGGGGCGCAAACTCAGCATACGCTGACGGCGGGGGATCGTTTGAGCGGCGCGCTGATCTCCACATCATCGCGGGGCGAGAAGGCGCGCCGAGGTCGGGCGATCCGAGCCGCTTCACGTAGGAAACGGGCGGGGACTATGGGAATTCCCTCACCGGAGACAATTCCTGTGTTCGCTAATTTAAAGATGCTTAAAAGCAGTGGGGAGACGCTTTACTCTCGTTGATTTGGGGAGGATGTACGAGAGAAACGTCTGTGTTGGTGTGGAAGCGTCTGTTGGGGATTGCTGCGAATGTCTCTCTTACCCTACAGGAGGGTTTCTGTTCAATGTGTGATGTGGGCCTACAGTGCAGCTCTTTGGCCTTTGGGGATTGCATACCCGTTGTCGCCTTTGATATTTTCTTTTGGGTTTGCTATTTTCTGGATAGATTGGGAATTGAGCCGTAATGTATTACATATATTCTTCATATGTATTTGTTTTTTTAATTTGGCACAGTATGTTGTGGCAGTGTGAGCGTTTTGAACATTCATGCACGCCATTTTTGTACTTAGCCCACCCATCCTAGTTCGGTCTCTCGGCTCTACGAGGAGAGGTATCAAACAGGCTGAGACGTCAGAACTCAGAAATGTAACCAAGCCTCCAAGTCATTTGTATCACCTCTTTACTCAATGGAAAAAATACTGCCATAAGTAATAGAACTTCGTCCGTCTCTTATTCCATGAGTTTCAAACTCTCAGGTGTTTTTATTTAAAACATTTTTTTAAACAAACTGCAGCAATATTTCAGAGTACTGTCCTGCTGTATCTCATAGAGATTGTGTCTTACCTTCTGATAATGGGTGCTTTGTCCTGGCATTTTTCCCCCCGTTTTTCTCCCAATTTAGTGGCCAATTATACCCTCTATTCATTTCAATTTGCCCTCCCCTCACGAGTTCGCTGCTTGTCTCTACAAGGCAAGCTAATTCTCAGAGAGCAGCAAACTCTGCTTACTTTGAGATGGAATTCGCCCACTCACGTTTTGAAGACACCCTTACTTGCTTCACGGCGAACTCCAGCCGGCTCACCCTCCCCCTGGGGCGGACAGCCAAATGCCGTGCCCAATCGGGGCTAATGTCCAGGGCTGGTCTGGCAGAGATGGGTTTCAAACCGCGTCCCTGATAGGCAGCTCACACTCGTATCGGACCGCTACGCTATCTGCCGCTTGGCTGTTGTTTTTAATTTTTTATTTTTTTTACTTCTTATGCCAAAATGCTTATTTCCTGAGACAAAAATAAACTCCTAACTGATAATAAAGTTAGTAAGTCAACGCTGGTTTTGGTCTTGGTTTCAGCCGTGTCTGCCAGAACCATGTTGGGATGAGGAATGCAGAAAGAATAGCACAAAAGCCCTACGGCTTGGTGCCCAGACTGCATTTCCCAGGGGGCCACAGGGCATCGGCTGGGCAGATGGCAGCTGGGGCCGATTGCAGGTTCTGCTAATAACACCTGGTTAATGGTGACAAAGGCCTCCACGTCACCTCCCGCCTCACTCGGGACTGCATGTGCAATGGAGGGAGATTGGTTTTGGCACTTGTCACCTTGTCCCCTGCACGCTATAAACATTTGTGGTTGAGGAACCATGGGGAATACTTCATGAGGAGCGATGTAGTCGACCGCTGGAAGTGGAGAGGCTGATCCCCCCTGGGCCGAAACAGCAGCTGCTCAGACGCCAGACGGTTTTATCGCGAGGCCCCTCTCCAAAGATGGATGAGGGGTCCCTCACCATCGAAAATGGGTCAGTGTTCCCACCAAGAACTGTGCGGCGAACATATTTTTAGGACGATAATGAAGTTTCTTTGCTCGGCATACAAGAAAAGGATCCATGCTTTGCTGGGCAGTGGTGGGATGGAGGTGGGTGGGGGTCAGAGTGGTGGAAAACGGTAGTTCCTCTGTTAATTATAATCAGGTGTGTCCGTTTTTAGATTCTTTATAATGCTGCAAATGCTTTTATTATGGGGGGGCAGTTTTGGGAATTTCGTTCAGTCTTCTGGGGAGTCATTTTTTATGACCAGAATGAGGCTGGGGTGGGTGATTCAAATTGAGATGACAGGGGGGATGACTTGCACATTTGAGAATTGCGTTCTGCCTTTAAAGTAAGCTCCCGTAATGTGTCACTTGGCCAGTCGGCGGTATCCTTTTCAGGGTGTGAACTCTCAACCCCCCAGCCGCACCAGATTGACTATCTGCCGTTGTGATTTACTTTAGGTCTTTTGTAACCGCTAAGTCATTTCTGCATTGGATAAGCATTGAAGCTGCTTTAATTGATCAATTAAGTGCAACAAAAACCACACCCTGCAACCCTCCCAAGACCAGGGGTTGAAGAGCTATCTAGAGGATAGAAGAAGTAGGCTACATGGCAAATGTGGAAACTTTGTGTTTGTGTTTGTGTGTTTGTGTGTGTGTGTACAGGCAACTGCCAAAATAATGAAAACACCTACATAAAGTCTTAATATGATGTTGGGCCACCAGAACAGCTTCAGTGCGCCTTGCCATAGATTCTACAAGTATCTGGAACTCTGTTGGTGGGATGCAACACTATTCTTACACAAGAAATTGCATCATTTGTTGTTTTGTTGATTGTGCTGGAAAACGCTGTCCCAGGCGCTGCTCCAGAATCTCAGTCTCAATCTTCAACTGGGTTGAGATCTGGTGACTGAGACGGCCACAGCATATGGTTTACATCATTTTTATGATCAATAAACCACTGGTGCCCTCATGCCTTGTCGTACCCGGCAGTCCAATGTAATGTTATATTAAACAAACAAAAATCGAAGGTTCCACATAAAACCCCCTATAAACAAAATCACCCTTAAATAAGTAGTGTAAACTGACATCTAGAGACATTTTGAAAGTGTAAAATACTACAATATGCGGCTGTCTTCTATAAGGTTGAAACAGCGGTGCGATGAAAATGAGACTCGTGATCGTCGTCTCTCTCCGGTTCAGCCCTGGTTGGCCGACAAGGTGCGGGTCACCTGCGTTCAGTGCATAATCTTTGATGTGTCGTCGTCGTTTACCCTCACGCAGCACAATGGGCGCAAATGACTATTCAGATCTGAATCCCTCTCACTTCAGATGTTGAAACCAGTCGGCTGAATGCGGGTGAGAAAGGCCACGATTCGGAGCCGTTCTTACTGAAGGCCGCGCCCCCACTGGCTGCGCTGCCTTCGAATCGCGCGTCATACAGACACGGAGCAGCCTCGCGGCACAGCTCTTATTGGTGCGCTGATGAGTTCTCGAGGAGATTTATGCATTTCTTTTATTTATGTCACCCACCAGCAACTGAATTTAAAAAAAGACTAAATAAATAGGAAATGCATCGGTATGATTTTTTTAAATATATTTTTTGTGCTCTAATTCTGTAACTTCCCCGTTCCCTTGCTCGTTCGCGCCTTCTTTCGCACATCAGAATTCGCTTGCATTTTTAAAATCCCTTGATCTAAAAAGAAACGCTCTGGGGTTGTTCTTTCATAAGAATTTAGAACTTCGTATTCTTGTCCGCACTCAGCACAGAGACAAAATTGCCCTTTAGGTAAGAATCACAATCACTGCGTAGCTTTGGCTCTGTCCGTTAACACCGATTTTTATGGAAGGGTATTATTTCCCGGGTGAGCGGGTGCGTAGCTGGAGTCTTTCTGAGGCTTTTAATCTGTGTTGAAGAGGAATGTTATCTGCAGAGGTCGGTGTCATCTGAACACAAATATCTGCAGGGATGATCCAGGAGGGGTGGCCTTTTGGCCACAGGAGGATTTAGATTACGCGTTGAACTCTACAGACAGTCTGAAAGGCTTTCCCCCACAAAGAAGACGGTTTGGACTTCAGCATTCGAGATACAATTTTAAATGCGGATTGCATTTTCCTTGACAGACATTGACGTGAGAAACACGTCATTGATAGAAACAGTCTGTCCAAAATGATCTAAGGCTATTCCCGAGGGATGGCAATTCTGGGTCAATTACTGTAACTGAAGGCAAACTTGAGGGAGACTTCTGAACCAGTGACATTTTGTCTAAGTCTGAAGTAGGCAGTCCGTCCCTTTATTAATAGTTTTTCATGCTGGAATAGTAGGAGAAAAGGGTTGCTATTTTTTTTTTTATTCACTGTACCTATTTTTAAGTCCCTCTTATGTTAGGAAAGAGCCGCAAACCGCAGTGAATGTGCACGTTCCCTGTCTTGATTCGCTTCGAGAAGCAGAACAAATCGTGAAAATAAGACGGTCAGTTTTTGAATGGAAAAATGATGAGTGATGATGAAAAAGATGACAGAACCTGGGATTGAAAATGAAATGGTACATTTCTTCTCTTTTAAAAAAATTGTAATTATTTTTTAAAATTATAAACCTCTAGGTTAAAAACAGGAGTGTAGATCAAACGAATTTCACTAAGTACATTCATGAAAGATCCACTGTCAGATAAAAAAAAAAAAAATGTTTGAAAGTGTTTTCTTCATCAATGAGATTGTGCAATTGCTCTGGCTGTCTGTATAAACTTATAAGAACTAAAAGAAAATGTCTCCACAGGTGTCACAAGGTTCGTTTATAGCTATGTTTCTATTTTTTATGCCATTGCATCCTCAGAACATAAAATAATTTGGAAGCTTTGGGGATTAGGCCCAACTCCAGCGTTGCATTAATATTTTTGATTCTAGGTTTAGCTCCATTAATTGATATTTAGTATGCATGTTGTTCCATTGATGCAGAAAAGTACTCCTAGGCTGTATAATCCACCATCTTTCGCGTATGGCAATAGTCTAGTGTGTGCCTAGTGTCTAGTTCAGTGCATAACAAAGGAACTAGGTGGAGGAGTAGTCAGTGAAGTAGGCCGAAATTATAATCAGACAAAATACTTTATCTGATATTCCCTCTACGTCACCTCAAGTGTACTCACAGACATCATGATTTATTAAGCCCATATTGGCCTTGCAAGTTGCTCTGGATAAGAGTTTGCGCAATAAATAAATAAATAAAATAACATAGCCTACTAATTTACATCGACCGGTTTTTGAAACTGTGTTGTGCACCCGAGCGTAAAGTGTCTTTGTTCAAAATGAAGTGAGCTCTAATTGATGGGGATAAGGGGGCTTTTTTTTAAATATGGGTGGTGCAACTATGACATCACAAAGGCAGGGGGAATCCTTTACTGCCTTTTTGGAGTCACTGGAGGGGGAGGGGGTCACTGTGATGTCACTCTTGTTCCGTCCTGAGTGGTCCATTGTCCTGTCACCACGGCAACTGCCCCCTCTGTGTGAACCTGTTCACAGCTTCTCCTGACTGCCTGCCCGAAGGGCCTCATTCTGGCCATCGTTGATGATGCCACACGTGTCTTGTGTGAAATGCAGCTGACACATTGGCTCATGAGCTCCTTCCCATAGATGCAGTTTTTTTGGTTGTGCAATGAAGGTTTATACACTTACTTAACATGAAAATATTATTTATATGTTCAATACGTATTCGTCATACTCATTGTTGCTGAAGGGGTGACTTCACCAAATTGTAATGTGGTGACCCTCCCCTTCATTATGCTGTTCATCAAATGTGAACTAATTTGAAATACCTTATACCATCATACAAAGCTCAGACTGAGGTGCTTTACTTTGTCCTTGTGCAAATCAGGTTTTCTCCTCATTCTATAAAAACAACTTGAACACATATAGGGACTCCTAATGCTAAGCTAAGCTTCGATATAGTCTACTACTACAGTGCAGAATTTAAATTTACATCCATTTTAGTGTGGTGCATGTTAACTGGAAGGAGGGATGTGACAAGATTCACAGTGCTGTCTGGAAATTGGAAGCAGACAGGAGCAAAATGAGACTATTTGCTCTTGGCTTCAGTTCAAATTTAAAGAAACTTTTAAAGGAAAAGTACTTTGCTTAAATGGGTCAGGACAGGCACATATTGAATGCCCATATGGAGATCATAAAACATATTGAAACTAACTTTACAGTGCTGACCTCAATGTGTATATTTTCTCAAGAGACTTTTTATTTTTTTAAATACTAAAATGGGACATTTCTGAGTGCATGCCTACCTACCAAAATTGAATATAAAGAACATGTATAACATTAAGGCTTCATAGTAGCTTCCTTTTTAACAGCAACTCTTTGAAAATAAATCTTTGTCATTCCTTTTGTAAATGGTAGCAGTAGAAATATTGATGTATTTTGCATCCAAGTGTATAGTCCCAAATTAAATAAATTGTAAGTAGTTGGAAATGTACCAGCTGTGCTTATGTTCTACTGATGTTCAGTAGAAAGTGGATGTGAAGCAGAGGCTGTGAGACTTGTAGGCTCCTTTTCATTGGTCTCTTGGGGATTTTCAGACGAATCAAAGGACTGCAGTCCAGACACCGGTCACACTGGAAGGGCTGTTACCGGGACGACACCGTCGCCGTGGCTCCCGCAGGGCTCGGACCTGGGATGTCTTGAGTTCTGTACGTTCAGTAACGAGGGCGGAGAAAGGGCATGGCCAGAGGGCGGAGGATAGGGGGCACAGGGGCCTCTGATTGGGTAGATAAGAGGCGCAGTTCAGAAGTAGACCAGTAAATCTGTCCATCAATCATTCAGTCAGTCGTCAATAATTTGTTCAGCAAATTTTTTCCTTGAGTTCCTTTTGTGCATTAAATGCTACAAAGCAGTGAGTTTTAACACCGCAGAGGATTAAAATATAGTTTATAGATGTTTTATTGTGCAGTGGTTGCCCTGGGAGCCCTGGGCAACTTAAACTCGCCCCGGGAGTCCGCCAGCTGAGCTGCGCAGACACTGCCCCAGGGGAGAACACTTCATGCGCAGCCAGCTGCAGAATATGTCGTGCGATGGGCCACCTGGCGGACCCTTCTCAATTTTTTGTTCATTCAAGTGACCTTGTGTTAATTTAAGTGACCTTGAAACTCTAAACCTAAACGTGTGTAAGAAATTATACCAAGGAGGTACGTGCAAGACGTCAGGATGTTGAAACCACTAGACCACACGGGAGGCCAGTGTTACTCATCTCTAACATGCTGTTTGTACAGGTAACTTGCCAAAAACACGAGTAAATTAAGGGTTATGGCGGCTTTCTTATGGTGTAGGGTGCATTTCCTGGCTTGTTTTAGGCCAGGAATTAGCCAATAAATACAAAGCTAATACAAAGAGTGATCACCTTCATCCTATGGTGAAGCATTTTTATCCTGCTGGGAGTGGTCTCTTCCATGATGAGAATGACAATCCAAAGGACACAAGTGGTCATTGAATGGTTTGATGAGCATGACAATGATTTAAACCATATGCTATGGCCGTCTCAGTCAACCATCAACAAAACGCCAAATGATGGAATTTATCATGGAAGAATGGCGCCGCATCCCTCCAATAGAGTTCCAGACACTTCTAGGATCTATGCCAAGGTGCATTGAAGCTGTAGGGTGCTATCCCACTAGAAGTTCGAATTCTAATACAGTTGACAGCACAATGTAAGGCTTGTTAAATCCCAACACGGTAGCAGCCAAAAATACAAGTATTCTTATAATATTAGGTTTCGTATATCAGTCTTATAAAATATACTTAACTATCAAATTGGAATTTCAATTAGTAATTAAATTAATAATTACAATTAAATTACAATATTAATAGTTAATTCATCTTAATCAGACCACAACATTATATATTTAGTTAATACCAAATCTATAATATTGATGACCTAACCAAGGGG
Organism: Aldrovandia affinis; assembly: GCA_029706075.1. Lineage (NCBI taxonomy): Eukaryota > Metazoa > Chordata > Actinopteri > Notacanthiformes > Halosauridae > Aldrovandia > Aldrovandia affinis. Next base: position 4,643,127 of record JAINUG010000052.1, on the reverse strand, counting down.
TTGAAGGCATCAAGGAGTTCTTTATTAGAAGAGGGTGGCTCAATTCAATACAAGTGCAACATTAAGACAGACAACCTTGTAGAAAAATAATAACATTTATTGAACATAACGTATGAAAATAGCAAAGCACAATTCAATACATTATTGAACAACAACTATGTGTGAATGCGCGTATGTATCTGTATGTGTGTGTGGCGCGTCTGTGCGCAAGCTTGATGAGGCACGTGGCCGTGCCTGCATGTGCGTGTGTGTGTTCTCTAGTGTGTGCGTGGACGCCTCAAGCACGTGGGCATCGAGAACAAACAAACAAGATGGAGAAACAAGATGGAGGGAAGTTTGAACCTAGGTTGTAACCGAGGTGAAATAAAGATGGCACTTACTGCGCACACCAGAATAACTGTGGAGCTTTGAGGGAGAGCGACGTGAGGTCCTGGTGATGGAAGTACAGGAACAGAGCAGGAAAAACCGAGAGACAGAGCGCAAAATGGCGAATGTTCTCTGATTTTATATGTTACGTTGAGGTACGCATTTCTGCTTTTACAGTATCATCACTGTACGTGAAAATGTGATCCTAGTAGGCGGGGCTGAATGACATCATCGGGATTCCCTGGTATGTTGTGGAACTGTGTCAGGAAGCTGGATGCGTGGTGGAGGAATGTTAAGCACTCAAATGCGGGGAGTCCCTACAAAGCTGTTCCAGTGGCTCGTGGTGACCCAGCGTCCTATTAAGACACTTTATGTTGATGTTTCCTTTATTTTGTCAGTTACCTGTAGTTTGTACTGGAGTTTGCTAGTGACCTCTCAAGACCTACTTTTCCAATAAGGCCTCACGCCAACCCATGATTACACACCATGTACATGTGTAACCTGCAACCACTGTTTACAGTTTCCCTTTTCAAGCGTGAACTGCAGTTGGGATGGGGGCATCTCAGGCTAGGTTCTTGAGATAAAGGTGACGGCAGAACAAGGCAGTGACACTGATAACGCCTCTGCAATCACGGCTGTTGATCTTCGTCCAGATCCTCGCATGCTCGGATTCAATCAAAATGTTGCAATTTAACTTCGAGTCACACAGCCCCAGGAAAAAGAAAAGCCCTGGCACTTTTCCCTCCTCTGTGTTCTGGGAAATAATAACAACTTAGAGAGAAGCGTGTGTGAGTTTGTCTTTGAGTGAGTGAGTGCGTGTGCGTGTGTGTGTGTGAGAGTGTGAGAGTGAGTCAGTCAGTCAGTGTCTGCCTGTCTGAGAGAGTGTGTTTTTTCTTCTTCACAAGCAGTGCTTTGGCAAATTCGGCAAACACTAAATGTTATGTAATGTAAAGTAATGTTAAAAAGGCTCAGTTTGCAGTGAAATAAAGTGACAGTTGCATTTCTCCACGTTTAAGGACTAATGCTGATTGAAACCCAGGCCTAGGTGTCCTCAGGCCGCGGTGGCTCGAGACAGAAGCTGTCCTTTTTTGAGGAAAGTGAAGGACTGGCATTGACGGCTCTCTCTTGTCTGCCACATTAAGGGTGATGTCGGATGATTTCCCAGTGCCTTTAATTTGTTTTGGTCAGCGTACAAACAGCCGTAGTCATTTGGTTTTATGACTACGTGATTTATGATTACATGGCACAACTGCCTTTTGGTTAACATCGCAGTTGTGTCACGTAGCCCGTTTAAATAAAAATGTGTTCCATTTAGAATCTGCATTTTATTTGCATTTATTTGTTTATTCATTTATTCGCTATTTTGCATTTGAAACTCCACCGAAATATTTTATTGTTGCAAATATTTTATTGTTGCAAAAAAGTTGCAAATCGAAGGTCGTGTACATTTTGTACATTCTAAAATAATTTAAAATGGAAAAGTGAGAACTGTACCTTCAGCTTTGTGCTGAATATGTAAGAGTCAATGAGTCCATAAATTGCTGTCCTTACTGGTTAAATGAAGTAATTATGTGGAAGCATTTGTTTAGGCCTGATGTTGAGACTCCTGCTGTGGCAGTGCTTTCCTTTCACCAGCATGTGTTCATTTTTTGTGTTTTGTTGCGATTCAATAGCATTACACATACTCTACTGACCCGAGGGCTGGGAAAATCTCTTTTTCATGAATATTATTATTGAGTTGAGATGAGACAATTCAAGAAAAATGATAAACATGGATGCAATTTCACACATTTGGCGTACCTCTGCAATATTCAAGTCATAGTTCCACTGTTTTTGTCTCATGGCAGATTCTGTGTAATATTTCACACCTTGACATAAATGTCTTCCACTGCTTATGGCCATACGCTGCATTATGTATTGGAGTACACATACTAAAACTCCTAGCCTCCTTGTCTCTTTCCTCCTTGTGTCAGATGTAAGTTATCATGGTCTATCCTACGGAACAGGGCAAATAAAAAGGCAATTTACCTACCAGATATGTTGTAGCATCCTTTGCAAATCAATGAATCCATTCATATGGTTTTGTGTGGCACAGTAGGTAGAGCATAGTGCTGACAACACTTAGGTTGTGGGTTTGATTCCCATTGGGATCACATGTACTGAAAAGTGCATTCATTACTGTAAGTCGCTTTGGATAAAAGCGTCTGCTAAATCACATATATTATGTCACAAATGGTTGGAGATATTTGTACATTCTACAAATGGTGCGAGTTATTAGTGTTTATCTTCCTGAAATTGGGACTCTTCACACACAGAACGGAAGCTCAATACCAACTGAATGAACCCTTCCACCTGCACTTCAGGCCCTCGTTTCCAGCGAATGATTTCTGTGTGTGCCGAAGATCAATCTCTCACTTTAATGGTCGTCTTTTCCGTAACACATCTGCAGCCTCGTTGTTAATTCCGTTGGTCGGAAGTCTGTGTGAATAACGCTTTTCTTCTGGTTCTTCATTACGTCGTTCCACGCCGGCGAGCTTGCTATAGCCATGAGATGCCTGGTGTCGCCTTCTAGAACAATGCAATTTATTTTAGAGCAGCACTGTTAAAAGATGTAATGAGCCACAAATTGAATAATTCAGTATATTATGCAAAGTAAGTAGTATAGTGCCTACAGGGAATTTATGATAGGGGTACAATGAGTTACAGTGGCAAGTTGTGATGGGTTATGGATTATTAAATGATCTGGGCTATGTTGGGCTCTTAAATAAGAAAATTGTTTGTGCAAATTGGTGGGCCGTTTTCATATGGATTATCTGCACGAGCCAAATCTCTAATAGTTTCATTTTGCTTTATAGATCAGCATCATCTGCAAGCTTGATGGCCGAGTTTAATGTAATCTAACATAACCTAATCTCCAGGATCTAAACAAAGCGGAACTCCGTGGAAAAGGATCCAAACAATAGTTTTTGTTATTGCTGTGATTCACACGGTTTGTAATCTTTTGGAAGTTTCTGGGTGTTGAAAGTTGTCGTGGATGCAACTAGTTCATGAAGACTTTTGCAAAGAAAAACTTGACAACAGTCCAGAAATCCAGACAAGGCTGCCATGGAGGTCAGTGGAGGGTCAGGTTGTACAGCTAATCTTGCTGAGCGCTGTCTAGGCTGTCTACTGAACTGTGTGTAGAGCACAGCAGTGTCTGTGTTGAATTTCATGGTGCATAGCCCCAGGAAATTGTAGGTTTCTTTTCCTCTCGGGTTAAGGGACCTCACCACTGAGATTTGTTTGAGCTCAAGGACGAGATGGGAAAGAGATCAGACGGAGCCTGTAAAACGGGGCTCAAAAATGTCTTGCGGTATTGGTCTGGCATTAAGCTCCTTGGAAGATTCCGAGCACTTCTCTGCAACAGGTTAAAGCACAAGGAAAGGCTCGCTTGGAAAAAGCTTGTCCTCCATTAAAAAAAACTACAAAAACAAACACATTTTTTTTTTAAATTTGATTACCAAAACACATAATGTAGTACAGTGCAGTGCCTCGTAAGGCCGTGCAGTCTTGGCCCAGCCGCTTGCCACAGTTCCCCTGTGAAAGAGTGCCAGGCCCTTCTGCAGATTCTGTCACCGCCACGGCCCCGTGGTCCCTCGGCCTGATTAGATTTCTCAGCACGTGCAGACAGATGCAGCGCACCCTGTCTGTCAGGACGATGAAATCTGTGGGGCATCAGATCGGGACGTTGCTTTATTGTGTTTTTAGCTAATAAACGCGTGTCTGCTTGCCGGTGTACAGCGGCAGAGGGAGATTTTGTGATTGGCTGCGTGGAAGGTGGGCTGAGGTGTGGATAATGATGTTGTGCAGTGGTGTGAAGGGGAATCCTGTTCACTCCATTGTTAACGCAGACTATATTTAGAAGAGAGAGAGAGTGTGTGTGTGTGCTCGTGTGTGCACAGGTGTGCATGTACCCACACACACGCACGCAATCTGCTAATCAATCAATCAATCAGTCAATCAAAATTGACATAACCCATGGATGCCCATGAATGCTGTATTTGAAAGACTGTGGTTTGGAGGCCTATGAATGCTATGTTTGAAAGACAAATATATACACCGATCAGCCACAACATTAAAACCACTGACAGGTGAAGTGATTAACATTGATCATCTCGTTACAATGGCACTTGTCAAGGGGTGGGATATATTAGGCAGCAAGTGAACAGTCAGTTCTTGAAGTTGATGTGTTGGAAGCAGGAAAAATGGGCAAGCGTAAGAATCTGAGCGACTTTGACAAGGGCCAAATTGTGATGGCTAGACGACTGGGTCAGAGCATCTCCAAAACGGCAGGTCTTGTGGGGTGTTCCCGGTATGCAGTGGTTAGTACCTACCAAAAGTGGTCCAAGGAAGGACAACCGGTGAACCGGCAACAGGGTCATGGGCGCCCAAGGCTCATTGATGCGCGTGGGGAGCGAAGGCTAGCCCGTCTGGTCCGATCCCACAGAAGAGCTACTGTAGCACAAATTGCTGAAAAAGTGAATGCTGGCTATGATAGAAAGGTGTCAGAACACACAGCGTATCACAGCTTGCTACGTATGGGGCTGCGTAGCCGCAGACCATTCAGAGTGCCCATGCTGACCCCTGTCCACCACTGAAAGCGCCTACAATGGGCACGTGAGCATCAGAACTGGACCATGCAGCAATGGAAGAAGGTGGGCTGGTCTGATGAATCACGTTTTCTTTTACATCATGTGGATGGCCGGGTGTGTGTGCATTGTTTACCTGGAGAAGAGATGGCACCAGGATGCACTATGGGAAGAAGGCAAGCCGGCGGAGGCAGTGTGATGCTCTGGGCAATGTTCTGCTGGGAAACCTTGGGTTCTGGCATTCATGTGGATGTTACTTTGACACGTACCACCTACCTAAACATTGTTGCAAACAAGTTCACCCCTTCATGGCAATGGTATTCCCTGATGGCAGTGGCCTCTTTCAGCAGGATAATGCGCCCTGCCACACTGCAAAAATTGTTCAGGAATGGTTTGAGGAACATGACAAAGAGTTCAAGGTGTTGACTTGGCCTCCAAATTCCCCAGATCTCAATCCGATCGAGCATCTGTGGGATGTGCTGGACCAACAAGTCCGATCCATGGAGGCATCACCTCGCAACTTACAGGACTTAAAGGATCTGCTGCTAACGTCTTGGTGCCAGATACCACAGGACACCTTCAGAGGAGTCCATGCCTCGACGGGTCAGAGCTGTTTTGGTGGCACGAGGGGGACCTACACAATATTAGGCAGGCGGTTTTAATGTTGTGGCTGATTGGTCATTCAATGGTAGTGGAGTCTGAAACGGTGGGTTTTCATCCTCTTGTGGAGGAGCAGCTGCTGGGCACCCGAAAAGGACGGGACAGCCAGTTGGCCAGAGTAGGCAGAGCGGAGGGGTCTAGCTGGGGGTGTATAGTGTGATCAGTGTCCGGAGGGAACAGTTCCCCTTATGGCCTGGCATGCCTGCACTTGTGATTTGAATTGGATTTGGGCTGCTATAGGGAGCCAGTAGAGTGTGGTGAGTAGTAGGTAGAGCCTGGCCAATAGGGAGCCAGTACAGTGTGCTGAGTAGTAGGTAGAGCCTGGCCAATAGGGAGCCAGTACAGTGTGCTGAGTAGTAGGTAGAGCCTGGCCAATAGGGAGCCAGTACAGTGTGCTGAGTAGTAGGTAGAGCCTGGTCAATAGGGAGCCAGTACAGTGTGGTGAGTAGTGGGTAGAGCCTGACCAATAGGGAAGCCAGTACAGTGTGGTGAGTAGTGGGTAGAGCCTGACCAATAGGGAGCAAGTACAATGTAGTGAGTAGTGGGTAGAGCCTGGCCAATAGGGAGCCAGTACAGTGTGCTGAGTAGTAGGTAGAGCCTGGCCAATAGGGAGCCAGTACAGTGTGGTGAGTAATGGGTAGAGCCTGACCAATAGGGAGCCTCCTTTATATTGAGTCCATCATTCTGATGTCATTTTTCCTTAAAATATTATTTTCAATCATTTATGCAGTGTTCAATCTTTTTTATTTTTTTATTTTTACAGCAAAATCTATTTTAAGCTCATATTTGTGCTGATAGCATGTGGGCAGGGCTCTGCCGGGTGCAACGAATTAAATAAATCTGTAATAACAGGTAGTTAAATACACTACTCAACCATGAAATCCACCAGAATTCATGCAGGATGCAAGTTTTACCATGATGAATCTGGAGATTGTTTGCTGTTTTAACGGAGATGTCGGTTTTGTTTTGTTTTGCTTCGTATCCACGTGGCATTGCGTTCACCGCAGTGCTAAATTCCCAGGCTGAGGCACTCCTCCACATTATTTTTCCGATGAAAACTGTTTTTTGCGGAGAGGGGTTGTCATGGCGCCCCTCAGCTGTTACAGTATACGCGCGGTACAGTAGTTACCCTGGCTGTCAGTCGGTTTAAAGAACCAGAACAATCTCGTTAAAAGCAGTCTCATCGGGACGGAAGAGAGCGGGGACGAATGGCAGGGCGCTGATTTATGCACGCACACGCACGACGGAACAATAACTTCCACCGCCCAGTTAGAATAGAGTGTCCTTGGTTCTGGCCGCGTATTGTCTGTCAGTCACGGTAATGTTACCACAAGCTCTCGGGTATTTTTCCTGTATATGAAATGTTTTCCATGCTGGCCTGATCCTCAGCAGTGAACGTGCCTCCAGGTCCTCTCTGTATGTGCCACCAGAGTGTGCTTGAGGTGGTCAATTTCATGCCTGTTGAGTTTCAAAAATGAAATCATTGATTGTTGTTTACTGCTATTTTAATGATAATTGTTCCGTGTTCTGAGTCCAAAGAGTGATTGTTCGGTGCACGCTTTGTGTGAGAATGAAATTTTCCATTAAACATCCAATGTCCTTGAATTTTGCCCTGGACTCTCAAAATGCAATCAGAATCTAGCAGAGAGAGAGAGAGAGAGGCTGTACTCTTACTGACAGGCTGAAAAGCTCAGTAAATCTCTCTCTCCTCCCTCTCTCTCTCCCTCTCTCTCTCTCTCCCCTCTCCCTCTCCCTCCGTTCTCTGCAGTTGGTGGGAGGCGAGTTTGACCTGGAGATGAACTTCATCATCCAGGACGCGGAGAGCATCGGCTGCATGGTGGAGCTGCTGGAGCACTGCGACGTGACCTGCCAGGCGGAGATCTGGAGCATGTTCACCGCCATCCTGCGCAAGAGCGTGCGCAACCTGCAGACCAGCACCGAGGTGGGCCTCATCCAGCAGGTCCTGCTCAAGATGAGCTCCGTCGACGACATGATCGCAGGTACGCCCACCCGCCTGCCCGGCCGCACGCACCGCGCTTCCCTGGCTCCACTTTGAGTCCCCGAGGTCCTCACCATAAAACAGTGTGTTTAAGCCTTCGTCCTCGCGGTGAACCCCGCTCGGTTAAACAAAGGCCAAATAAAAGCAGGCCGCTATGCACCGGCGCTCAACGTTACATCACATTACATTACATTACATTACAGGTATTTAGCAGACGCTCTTATCCAGAGCGACTTACACAGTTTCACATTTCTTTACATACAATCCATTTATACAGCTGGATATTTTACTGAAGCAATCCAGGTTAAGTACCTCGCTCAAGCGTACAACGGCAGTGCCCCCACCTGGGATCGAACCTGCAGCCTTTGCGTTAAGAGCCCAGTTCCTTAACCGTTATGCTAGCGTTGCCTCCATTACGCTCGAGTAGGCCCTATTCAGAGCACGAACCACGGATGCCCAGGAGCGGCAGGGCTCGGAGATTAGGATGGGCAGGCGTGTGAGGCCCGTGCGCGGATTTACAGGAGCTCTCGACGTCCGTGAGGCGCAGAGCCGCACGGCAGCGCGAGCAGCTTTGCAGGTGCGCGCGAGGCGTTCATCCTGCGCGGCGGCGTGCCACTCGAGAACGAGCGCTCGATTCCTGGCCTGTGATCCCGTGGCACAGACATTGCGGGGCTCTCGATGACAGCATTTCAGCTTTGAGGCTACGCGCCTCCCGTAGGCACGGTGTTAGTGTGGTTTTACAGCGCTGATCTTTAAGAAGTGATAACCCCTGTTACGCGTGTGAATGTAGAGAGGATCTAACGGATAAGTTCACAGGTATCGTCCCTGGAGAACTTCTGCTACCTCCTTCCTCCGTGCTGCAATGTGTCATGTTTATAGGACTGTGATGTGATGCGAGTTGGCTGGAGTCTGACTGAAAACTGTGGATACCGTATGAGCATTCAGGTATTCCAGTCTGGGTTGATTTTTATTTTACCCTGAATTCACCCGTTATGTTTCACAAGTCAAAGATAACGGTGAGGAAAATCATTTTTTCCCCTCTTCCCCTGTGAATTAATTATTTATGATATGTATGATATTTAGGATATTTACGAACTGGCCCTAAACATTCTATGATGTAAATCAATATACCTTGTTAAAAGGCTAAGGCCACAAGCCCAGTCTACAGGGACGGAATCATGCACTCTCCTGCCCTTCTGCAATTCCAGGAGACAGAAGATTGAACAAAGAAATCTCATTAGTCACTAGCTCTCTCAATGGGATTGAAAATGGCACTTAAAATGAATATTAACATTTCAGTTGCTTTCAAGAATGAAGAATAATGGAATTTCAGTTTTTTTAATGTTCTACGTTTGAGTGTCATTTTGTGTAGATCTGTCTTTTTTATTCAAATTTCCCTCGAATGTTAATATCACCAAAGTGGTCCTGTCTGGCTTGGAGGAGTGGATTTTTCTGTTATGTGGAAAATTTGTTACCACTGTCTTACTCGCCATAAAATATTGACAAGACATTACCTGACGCTATGGAATACGACCTTTATTATCAAGAATGTTTTATAGTTTCCACTAAAACAGAGGGGCACAGATTTGAGTTTGATACTGCGGAGATCCTTTTTGTGAATACTATTATTATTTATTTTTTAAATAGACCATCTTTCAAAACATTTGTTTTGTCATTTCACCTTCATTTCAGTGTGTTCCAAACACATACCAATGTGTGCTAATTTCCTGCCTTTTCTAGGCTTCAACAAAATTGCTGATACATACATACATACATACATAGTTCATGGTGTTAGTTGTGTGACGTGTAGCAAGGCTCAGTGTGTGCTGAAGTCCTCTTATGTTATCCCTGGAGTTGTGCAGTTTGTTTCCTTGGTGAAGGCCCTGTGTCTTTCATGAAGGATTTGTCATAATTATCTCTGTTCAGGAAATTGGGCCTCGCTGGCCTTTGAGTGTGAGGTTCATCCCCAGCACGTTCCACAAAGGTTTCTCCTACCAATGAAATTGCAAGCAAATATTATTTTGTTTCTTTTGTTTGAAATGTTATTATACAGTCGCATAATATGAAGAAGAAAAAAAGATGAAGCTTGAATGAACACAGGGAAAATGAGATGACATCGAATGACTCTCACTATTCAGTGAATAATCCCTGGAAGAGGGGATGCACTAAGCCTGCAACATCAGAACATTGTTATTTTTTTATGGAATATGAAATGCATAGTTTTTATGCAACATGAAAAATATGTGTGCCCAGATTGAAATTCCCTTTCAATATGGCAAACTTTGTGGTTTCTCCAAGGGAAACTGCCAGCAAGCAAGCTACTGGCATAATTACCACTAGCTCAGAAAGCTGGGGACGAAGGCAAAAGTCATGTTCCCCAAGTTCACACACAAAGTCAGTAATAAGCACCAAACAAAATCCAGGCTGCACTGTCCCCCGGTTGGCCCTGGGCCTTAAAGCTGTCTGTGCGAGGTCAGTGCCCATCCGCGGGTCGGCAGAGCTGGGAGCATTCCCACCTTCCCACGGAGCTGCTGTAGAGAGGTCCTCCCAGGTGAGTCACTGGCTCTGGCCTTGGGTCTGTCCCACCTGCAATCAATCAATCAATCAATCAATCAATCTTTATTTTTGTATAGCGCCATTTACAAACAGGTTGTCACACAGCGCTTCACAATTCGCATTTTCCAGAGGGAATCAAAAAAAACAGAAAACCATTGGAACCAATGTGGGAGACTGGAAAATTATTCCCTGACCCCTTAAAAGGCGGTCGAGATGAACTCCTGGAAAATTGTGGGTTACAGAGAAAAACAAAACAAATAGTCCTTGAGGCTCATGAGTCTTAACAGACCACCGGAAGGGCATTCTAAGTGTAGGGGTGGGGTGGACCTCATCCCTCCAGATACCAGGGCAGGGCGGGGGATGGAACCAGCAGCTAGGGTCTGGGCCAGCGGCATCCGGCTAACACATGGCAGGGGTGGGGGGTTGACTCTGGGTCAACCACCTCACCTGCAGAGGCCAGCAGCGTGCTGATGTTTGAGACTCTTGTCGTTTCAGATCTGCTGGTGGACATGCTGGGAGTGATGGCCAGCTACAGCATCACGGTGAAGGAGCTGAAGCTGCTCTTCAGCATGCTGCGCGGGGACACCGGCGTGTGGGTGAGCAGGGAGGGGGGCAGCGGGCAGGGCCAGGGCTTTAAAGGAGGTGTGGAGGGGAGGTGGGAGGGGCCTGGGTATGATGGGCGGGGCCATTAGGCCGGAAGTAGTGTGGAAGGGGGTGGGGCCATTAGACAGAAAGTAGTGTGGAAGGGGGTGGGGCCATTAGACAGAAAGTAGTGTGGAAGGGGGTGGGGCCATTAGACAGAAAGTAGTGGGGAAGGGGGTGGGGCCAGTAGACAGCTCGAGCCAGTGTCGCGAGGCACTCTAATATTCCGCTCCTTCCGTCTCAACAGTTATGAATTCCCAAATAAGTCAACCGTTGGTTGCCCTCGTTTTGAATGGGGCGGAAAATTTGCCAATGCAGGATATTCCACCTCTTCGATTCTGGAATAGAAGAGGTGGCATATTCTGTTTAATGTTTCATTTGTTTTAAACAGAACAAGGTTTATTATTTATACCTGTACCTATATTTATCCCTTGTTTGGAGCTGGCACAGCTGGAGTTGGTGCCTCAGAGCTGCAGTGAGGCAGCAGAAGGGGGGAGAGGGGGTCTTCAGGGAGGGATCTGTGTGGGTCTGTCCGGAAATGCAGGCAGCCTTGGGGGATATAACTGACAGGTTATCCACACAGCAGCAGTTGCCATGGTAAAGAAGAGGTTTGTTTTATTTTTATTTTCTTGCCCCCCTCCACTCTTTTCTCTTTCCTCTCTCCCCCCTCTCCAGCCCAGACACGCCGTCAAGCTGCTGTCCGTGCTCAATCAGATGCCCCAAAGGCACGGCCCTGACACCTTCTTCAACTTCCCCGGACGCAGCGCCGCCGTAAGTCTCGCCCCCTATCCGGCGCCATCTAGTGACAAGGAGAAGAAGCCAGCAAACCACTGAGTAGTAGCCACCCTGGGCCTTAACGCTACAGGGAAAGCTGTCGGATTGGAAGCGTTGCTTTCTGTTTCAGGCAGTTCTACTCCACTCTTCTGTATTTAGGACCTGGAGCAAAGATTTGTTTTGGCAGGATGTCTGTGATAACAGGATGCTCTAGCGGGGCGGAGCGGGGGGGGTCTGTTTTGCGTTCCAAGAGCGCTACTCGTTTATGACTAGTTTATTTAAAGGCTCCTCTGAAACCTTGACTTTGACACCTTCACGGGGAAAACCCCTTGCCTTTTTTTGGGGGGGTGTAACAAAAAGGGGTGTTTATCGTTTCAGTAAGCACAAAACCAACATGCTTATTGAATTCAGCTGGCGCTCATAGCTCCAGATTAGCAGCGTTAACGGTGGTCTTCCTCCTGTGTATATCGCCGTTACGTCCTTAACATTTCCTCCCGGATTAAAGGACACCCCGGAGGCCTCAAGTGAGTTTGGTGTTCCTTAATGCTGCCCGAGCCGGCTCTCTCGGATTCCTCATTTGCGGATCAGTCTGCTCGGAGCTCCTGACCAGATCCCGCGGTCTCTGTCTCTCATCTCTGACCAGACGCTGTGGTCTCTCTGTCTCTCCTCTCCTCTCTGACCAGACGCTGCGGTCTCTCTGTCTCTCCTCTCTGACCAGACGCTGCGGTCTGTCTGTCTCTCCTCTCTCTGACCAGACGCTGCGGTCTCTCTGTCTCTCCTCTCCTCTCTCTCACCAGATGCTGCGGTCTCTCTGTCTCTCCTCTCCTCTCTGACCAGATGCTGCGGTCTCTCTGTCTCTCCTCTCTGACCAGACGCTGCGGTCTGTCTGTCTCTCCTCTCTCTGACCAGACGCTGCGGTCTCTCTGTCTCTCCTCTCCTCTCTCTCACCAGATGCTGCGGTCTCTCTGTCTCTCCTCTCCTCTCTGACCAGACGCTGTGGTCTCTCTGTCTCTCCTCTCCTCTCTCTCACCAGACGCTGCGGTCTCTCTGTCTCTCCTCTCCTCTCTCTGACCAGACGCTGCGGTTTCTCTGTTTCTCATATCTGACCAGACGCTGCGGTCTCTCTCTCTCTTCTTCCCTCTCTAGGCCATCGCTTTGCCTCCCATTGCTAAGTGGCCTTATCAGAACGGCTTTACTCTCAACACTTGGTTCCGAATGGACCCCCTGAACAATATCAACGTGGACAAGGATAAACCGTATCTTTACTGGTGAGTACACACACTCACACTCACTTTCAGACGTCCTCGCATGGACGGGGACGGGCCGGGGGATGATGGGGTGTCATTTTCAATGGCCCCTTCTGATATCCCTTTTTGCAATTTGTAAAATAACATTTTAAACAGTCACCCACTTAAAATAACAATGAAAGAAAAGAATGGCCTGAAATACTGTAATAATAGTACATGATGAAACAAATGACTATAATAAGACAATATAGTTGTATGATTTTGACTATTTTTTTGTATTTATTTTTTTAGCTTTTTGAAAGCTGCATTTAATTAAGCTTTCTTCTTTAAAAGAGGGTTCTTTTTCAATATTTAATTCAATGCTCATGACTGTTATGAAGCCAAACTAATTTATTTTGAAATTCGAGTACAATAAGATAAGGTCTGAGGACATACTGAAGAATGTGTGCCTGCATACGCTTGTTTTATTTAAAGTTATTTCAGTTTGCTTCTCAAATGGGGATATTTGTAAGATTCCATCGTGATGGGTCATTGAAGATTATTTAGTTTCACAGAAGTGGACATTTTTAATTTTCTTTTCCATTTTCTTAATACATTTCTTAAATGATCCTGGTGGCATTTTTTGTGTGTATTGCACACACCAAGTGAAAACTGAAGCTTTTGACTTGGGAGAAGCAAATGTGGGATTCAAAGAAATGTAATTATAAACCTACATAGTGTGCATTTTGTTTTATTGGGACATTGTGTGGAATTAGCATTTTTCATTAATTTCATGACAGTTTAAAAATCTGGTAGTTATGTTTTTGATGACACTTTTGTTTTCTAATTAACCCTCGTTGATTGAAAGTGAAGACTGACTTGCGGAACTGAAAACCGAGCAGACGTTAACCGGTGGACGAGCTTACACTGTTTACTGTAGTGAAAAGATGTATTGAGATGAGATGTATTGTATCTGCTTCGTTTGCGATTTGAATGTTTGAAGTGTGAACATGGCCATTTTAGCATTTCAATCATGAAGTTTGTTAAAGCATTTTATTTCCTGTAAAAGTGTGGTGATGCATGTAATTTGGGTATGGAGGGGGCGGGTGGGACTCCCCAACACGCCGGAATCCGAGGCGGAGCGCTGCGGGGGCTACGCAGCATGGAAACGAGCGTTAATTGAGTTTTGAATGCGTGATGGACGGAGCGAGCCCTTTGTGTGCGGAGGCTTGTGGGTAATTAGTAGGAGATCAATAGCCTGGGAGCCGCCGTCCCCGCGATCCGGGAGTCCTCGGAGAGTAGCGGGGAGTAATATGTAGCGGGGGATTGGCAGGGGGGAAATAAATAGCTCCTTAGCGAGGTCTCTCTTGCATGACATCATTCATTGAATTTGCATACCGAGGAGTAGCTGGAGTTTCCACCGCGGTGCGGATGAGCCTGCCAGGTAAAGGGCTCCTGGGCCTGTTCTCAAAAAACAAAACAATATATTTTTTTAACACTTGAGATTAAATGAAGATTTGTGGGGTAAATCAACATTAACTTGATTATGTTCTTTATGTTAATGCCGTCCCATCCCGCACCCCGGGAAAAAATGTTTTGTTCCTCCATAATGAAGAATCTGCAGTTTACGATGTGCTTTGACATGCACCTCAATAAGGCTGACAGCACGCGAGAGTAAATAACAGCTCTGCTTATGAATAATCCAGGGGGCATGAAAAGTAATTAGAAACCGACCAAGACGATACGTTGTAATGCGAGTAAAGCACATGTGCAAGTAAATACCCATTACAAAGAAGATTTATACATTACAAGGCAGGTTCATAATTACCACGGATGCCTTTTATGGACTGTCACTCACTTCCTGTGGATTTAATGATCTAGTTAGCCAGGTACGAGGTATACGCTTTTGTAAATACAGCGTCTGTGTGTTTACAGACCGAGGGTGGAATAATGAGAATAACTGGGTTCTACAGTAGTGGAGTGGATGTGACGGAGGGGGGACTGGTTGGTGGTGGGGGGTCAATATCACAACAGGCCTGTATTTCTCTGCACCAAAATAAAAAGGAAAGAATATAAATAAGTGGCGGGGTAAACAACGGTGAGCCGGAAAACATTACTTGTGATCCTATGCACCCACCCCGCTGTGGAGCCGTGCGGATGTCGTACGCGCCACCCCACCCCAGCCCACCCCACGTCACAGAGCCGTGGAGCCATGTGGATATCGCCGCGTCTAATCCTGTTCACGCGCGGTGCTGAGGGGGTGGCGGTGGTGCGGCACCGCGGAAGCGGACGGCATCGCCAAGCCCACCGGAGCAGCTGGGCCCGTTTCGAGGGCTCTGGTGCCCATGCTAATTCCACATCTAATCTTCCACCGCCAGCCTGACTTTGGGCCTGGCTGGATGATTTCCAGGCTCCCACACCTGAGACCATAGCCCCCACTGCCTGCAGCACTGCGGATAGACCCACTCGAATGCCGTTATTGTTATTTCAGCAGCGTGACGAGGCGGCGCATTCAGAGCGACCGGTCCTGTTGATCGGTCTGAGGAATGGTGGTTCGGATGATGTTGCCTTCACACCCACAGTGGGTGGGAGTGCTGAGGCCTGACTGTTATAACCAGGGGCTACACTGGTTATGTTTTTATTTGGGTGGGGGAGTTGTTATTTGGCGTTGATGGTGATAACAGGAGGAAAACCTTCGGCAGAGTAAAGCAGGAGATGGGTTTGGGTGCAAATGATTTAGTGTGCCGTTTCCCTGGCATGAATTACAAGGCTGTTAGGTTTCGAAATAAGGGAAGGACAGTTCCCAGGCAGTTTTAAGTGCCTGGCGTTTGTCATTTGGGCCTGTGGCACTGGGCACAGGGCAGTGCCAAGACTTATGGCTCCAAGCCCTTCTACTACTTTTTTAATTTTTTTATTTTTTGCTGGAGTGATTCCACTTGTTTTTTTCCCTGTTGTGTTATTGTTCGAGCAGAAGCAGGTATTCAAGACTGTGGATTCATGTTTTAATGATGTTTTAATATCCATTAAAAGCTACATATGGCAAAGAACCTGAGGGGCAGATGGGTTTCTTTCTGTCGTGTTGGGGGGTAGAGAAGAAGAAGAAAAGAGAGGATGATTAATTCTCTTTACGACTAGATGCACTCTCCCTGCCCAGGGGCCTCATCGAACAATTAACCAGACTGGCCCCACCCCCTGAAAGAGTAGAGTGTGTGTGGGGGTTTGTGTGCGTGCGTGTGTTTGTGGGTGTGCGTTTTACCCTTTTTTATTCATACTTGGTTTTGTTTACCATAATTGCTTTTTAAGTCTCAGGCAAAACCATCTGCAAAATGAATGAATGTGAATGTAAAATGTATCTGTGTACCTGTGTGTACATGCGTGAATATAAACAACCTGAGATAACCGATTAGATTCATTTCAGTGTGTCCGTCACCCCGCATTCTAACAGGGGGCGATACTAGGCGAATAAATCTAGCGTGGGCGTTCCCCACGCTTGAATGGCTTCCTCAAAAATGCTTCCGACGTGCTTACAAAATTTTTGCATGGTAAACGAATAGTTCATCATAGATTTTGAGAATCTTTATTATAAATATTAGTTGGCTAGCAGTATTGTTTCCTTCAATCATGAACCGCAAACTCAAACTCAGAAGGCTTTTTACAATTGCGGCCATTTACTTGCGCTGGAAACGGCTCGCAATTTGTCTCCGGTACGTTTTTCCAAACGTACCCATGCGATAAAAAATTGCCTTTTAACCAACACAAACATTAAATAAGATGTATGTAGGCCATATAAGTTTAGCTAGCTATAAATATTTATGCTTTTAGGATTAAATAATGTATGGCGGTACTGCAGACCGTTGTTATCAGTTTCTCCTCATTCATGTTGAAGTGTCGGAACTAGGAACCAAATTTCGGTGTTGTGTTGGTTCCGTGTGGAAGGTAAAAATAGCAACACATGAATTTGATTGGCTCTTACTGGGCAATATCGCCTGAAAGTTCAGAATTTTCAACTTTTCTGTGTCGCCGCCACGCCCACAAATCGGCCAATCACCGGAAGTCGCCCGCTCTCATAGACAATCAATGCATTTCGGGCAACTCGTTGCCGAATCGACCCCTGTCAGAATCGGGTCATGTTATATTGAATCTGTGATAAGTAACGTGTCATTAATGTTCCTTTTCAGCTTTCGCACAAGCAAAGGCATCGGGTACTCTGCACATTTCGTGGGCAACTGTTTGATTGTGACGTCGCTGAAGTCCAAGGGCAAAGGCTTCCAGCACTGTGTGAAATACGACTTTCAGCCGCGTAAGGTGAGTTCACATTGTGGCCCGTCCTTCATCTCGGCTGTGATGCAAGCACGGAGACCATATAGCACATGGAGCTTTCACATAAACATGATCCAAATATGGTGCAGATAATAAATTAGGGGATTATCACCAGATTAATCTGTGTGTCTTTGACTATGTTGTTTCACTCATTAATATTATGAGAGAAAAGATTATATGCTTCCAGCAAATTATGGAGGGCTAGAATTGTGCAATTTGTTAATATCCTTGACAGATCAGGGACAGGAAATATTTCACATCTGTTACGTGATTAACAAACAAACTGTTATTAATGGAGGACACACGTCCTGACCTTTGTCTTCTGACTGCAAAACCTTGCAGTGCCTCATTCCATTACAGGGATAATCGACAGCATTGTAAATACCTGTGGCTTTTCCAGACATAAAACATTTTTGACACGTCCTATTCCATAACCAGCATAAAGGTGACTCTTGCGAAAGCTGTTGCGTCTGTGTGACACCATCTGTTGTCAGGTGTGTGTAGGCTTATTATTATTATTATTATTATTCCCCAGCATCTTATCACCTGCACCTGTGTTCCACGACTAGAAATGTGATTTAGTCCCTGTGGGTTTGGGAAGGGCCCGCCCCCGCTCATCTTCTCCCTCCCCTCCTCCCGTCTTGTAAAAAAAAACTCTGCGGGAACATAATCAAGCTGGCTGAAGAAGAAAAGCTCCCGCAGCCATGTAAGCCCCGCCGAGCCCAAAATGGTGACAGCTTCCCCCCTGTCCAGGGTAACAGATTTCAAGAAACACAAATAAGACTGGAGGCTCCAGGGGAATCTCACTGGAGCAATCACATGCAATTTCAAAACAGAAACGGGAAAATTATTTTGGCAAGGGTTGTTTCTGGATGTCGTACCTGCTCAGCTGCTCCTTGGGAGGAGGAGAGCGCCGGCTCAGGGAACGTGTCCGTCAGTCGAAGCCCACACTGGCCCAAGCTGTCGGCTTCCCCCGCTCTGCCACCGGGGCTGCAAATTAGAGCCGAGCGGCACAGAAAGCCACAAACCGCATAGCTGTACCCCTAACAACACGTTTCAGCAAATCAGTCGGCCCTCTTGTTTCACAACGAGTCGGTCATTAGTAGATTGAGATCTTCGGTTTCGGAGACTTGCGTGCTCTCGTTGGCACTCGTAGGATTCAGGCGACCCAGGAAAGATCTGATTAGGAATTAGTGCTTAATTAATACCATTTCTGCATTAGTGTGCTCTGCTAATCGAATGGGAATTTATATATTTATTTGTATTTATTTTTCTGCAGTCTCGCAGAACGCGGAATGAAAACTGCACACTGCTGTGGACTTTCATACCTGTGTACGGCAGGCCCGTGTGTCTATTTGCGTTTCATCTCAGCCCAGCTAGTGTTAGTCCTTCCTCTCAGCGTTCTGCATGCTGCTCCAATGCTGTTGCAGTAAATTTCATTGAACAGGAGTGTGCGGGCGTGTGTGCACACGTGTGCATGAGCAGTATTTTGAAAAGGAAGAATGTTAAAATTTTTTACTTGGATCGAGCCTCTTTCAACCTTTATAAAATATTTTCTTTTACTTTTTTAAGTTAAACTGAATTGTTAACTCAAAGAAGCGTGCGAATCCAAAGTCACCATCCAAATCATCTTTAAGACTGACTATATCAATATTGCCACAGTGAGAGAGGGTTGCTTTGGGGTCAACATTTTCTTTTTTTTTTTCTTTGTATGAATTAATTTGCGAGGTTCATTAAACTGTGCGCAAACGCTGATACGAAGTTACCCCGGAGCAATTATGCGCCCACCACATTTTAATTGTGATGATTAAAACTGACTTTAAAGGGAGGAACTGCTGCCTTTAATTTTGGTGGATAAATTGGGCTTGTTTTATCCTGCCACAAGATAGCACAAGTGATGTGTTTAATTCTTTTTGATCTGCAGAACCACATGTTTGGGGTTCAGCAGTAAAAGCCTGAATATATATATATATATATATATAGACACATTTTACTCACAAATTGCTGCTCTGTGAATACTACAGCTAAAATTTGTACCAGCAACCCCAGCGCTTCATGTCTCAGGATGTAGTTCAAGGCAGCACTGTAGATGAGCTGCTTTTGATGGTGTTCGCTAGCCCATTTGCCGCGTCCTAGATATAAATATTTTCCGGAGAAGCTCCCAGAAGGCAGTTAGGAGGAAACGGCGTATGATATAACTTCCAACTGCTTCTCAGAAAGGGGCTCGGTAAAATGGAACCAGAAGCAGCTCTTTTTCTTTTTTTCTTCTGTTGCCCATAGAAAAGCTCGTCGCTCAAAGCCGATGTTTAAATCCGTATTGTGAAGCCTTAATATCCATTTAATACCCAGCATTCCCTGTGGCCGCTGCAGCTTCCCCCGGCTTTGGCTGATCTCCTCGCTTTTTTTTGGCGAGCCGGCTGAGGCAGCACAGTTACCACAGTTTCACATTCAAATCGGATGTTAAGCGCCGAGGCCACGGATCTGCAAACCGCAGATTCAGAAACTTGGTCTGAGTCCGCCACTTTGTGACCCTGAGCTGTCCTGATGGAGGATCACAATGCCCCTCCTCATCCAGAGACGTTCCCGGTGTGCGTGTGTGTGTGCGTGCGGGCGTCCGTCTGTCTGTCCGTCCGTCTGTCCGTCCATCCTCCATCTGTCTGCCCTGTCATCAATGGGGTGGAGCTGGAGTGGTCCTAAGAGAGGGGAAAGGGGTGGAGCTTTAATGACATTATTAAACATCCCACAGGGCTTTTCCAAAAGGATGTCCTGGTCAAACCCCCACAAAACATTCTCTCTCTACATCTGGCCACCTAATTATCCCCTGAATCGGATTGGCTGCACAATTCCTTGCACTCCCTACCCCAACATTGATTGCCCAGGTCATGGGAGCAAATGAGAAATGAGTTCTCAGTTGACCTGCCTCGTTAAACAAAGGTCAAGGGGTAAATAAATAACCCCCATTGGCCCTCTTCACCTGCATGTGAGTAGCTCGTTTCATGTCTGACATCAAATTATACCGTTCCTGCAATCCTTTAAAACAAATTCAGTGAAAGGTTTATTTTCTCCTTTATGTGAAAGGGCTCTGGCGTTCGCTATCAAGCTGTTTTTTGGAGACCGCAAACCAGTCGCTTGTTGCTGTTGCTCACCAGCAGTCCCTTAATGACTGCCAATTTCCAGTCACGTTCTAAGCAAACCTGCCATATGCTTCTGAATAATATGACTTGACATTGGCACTACTTTATGCTCTGACTGCTGGGGAGGAGGGGGGGAACAGTACAGTGACAAGTACTGGTTTGCCATCTGCAAAAACCTGCTTGTTAGCTAATGCTAGCTAGCTTCGCTGACGAATCAAGCGGAGCAACAAAATGTCTGTTTTAGATGCCATGTAGCACAGGCTCTGGCCGGGAGTGCCACAGCAATCAGCTGTCCACTCCAGGGAGGGGGGAGGGATAAAAGCCAAATGAGCTCGCTGCATATATGAGTGGTCCTGTGTGTTACAGTGACAGGCTTAGGCAGGTGCCAGCCCGGAGGAGGCGGTGCAGTGCTCACTACCGGTCTCGGGACTACGGCAGCGAGTTCTCATACCAGGGAGGGGATAATTGACATGAAAAAGAGAGGATATAATTGGATAATAAGAACATTTAGAAAATAAAAACAAAAAAAACAATTGTAGCAGACGATATCAGTCCTCATGATGGTAACACATTTTTGACGAAAATGTCATATTTTCCTCGATGGAATTGAAAAGCCGGGAAATCGCATGGCCAGTTGTCGAGATGGAAAATTATGACCTGACCCCCCAGAAAAAAAAAGGGTGCTCGAGGCACACTCCTGGAAAACAGGCCGTGAAGAAATGTGTGCATTTGAATTCACTGCATGAATCGAAGGTATGCTGGGCTGTTGGGTTTCAACACTATTATAAAAATCTAAAAAACTCCAATGAAATGCAAAAACTAGTGCTTGCCTTTTTAACCTATATTCTCTGAAATCTTCTCATTGGCTTAATAAGCCTTTCTCGTAGTGCTTGAATCCACGGTGGTTGGCATGGTGAATTCAGGGGGGTCTGTATGTCTTAGCTGAGGTAAAGCAGGTGACCGGTATCCACGTTATTGGTGAACCAGTCACGTGTTTGCTTTGTCTGCTCCGGTGTTTCGCGTTTGACGGTCATAGCTGGCTGTTGGTGTACCACTGCTTTGTATGTGAAATGCTGAAATTGACATTTTAGGGGTCTTGTTCTTTCCTCAGTGTCTGTTCTAATCTATTATTAATGTCCCATGTTTTTTAATTTATTATTATATAAAAATATCTGGTGAAGGAAAATTGAGGCTTTGGAAGGATTGAGTTAGCTGAGAGATTTTGTCATCTCAGGTTTAATTTAGATCTCCGCTTAATTCCGTGGTCGATATCATGAGAAAACTGTGCTGTGACAGGGGACTCAAATTTGGCAGGGTGAGAAATGACAAATCTTCCAAAAAAAATCTGTCACTGTTTTCATCTTCCTGCTGCTTTAAAAGTGTGGTTGTATCTGATAACACTCCTGTCATGTTTTTTTTTGTGTTTCTGTTTTTCTCTTTTTTCCTTCAGTGGTACATGATCAGTATCGTCCACATTTACAACCGCTGGAGGAACAGTGAGATACGGTGCTATGTGAACGGCCAGCTGGTCTCCTATGGCGACATGGCCTGGCATGTCAACACCAACGATGTAAGCCCCGCCCCCTGTCGCTCTGTGACATTGGGATGTTGTTGTTTTTTCCCTTCTGGTTGTGATGTCGTCCCTGCAGGACTGACTGAGAGTGGCATTTGATCATTCTGTGAAATGGGAGCAGATGACAGGAAATGTCAGTAAATCTTCCCTGCAACACCGTGAATGACAAAAAATGTGTTTTTACCGATTTGGAATTTGATTTCTCACAGGGGCCCGAGCCCGGAATTCAAAGTTTGGATTTGAATAACCATTTGTCACTGTGATCATGATGAGACGGAGAGAGAGAACGAGTGAGGGAGAGTGTGAGTGGGGGAGAGGGAGACGGTGAATGAGTGTGAATGAGTGTGAGTGAGAGAGTGAGTGAGTGGGGGAGAGGGAGGGAGGGAGAGAGAGAGAGAGAGTGAGTGGGGGAGAGAGAGTGAGTGGGGGAGAGGGAGAGAGAGAGTATGTGAGTGAGTGGGGAAAGGGAGAGAGAGAGTGTGTTAGTGAGTGGGGGAGAATGAGACAGTGAGTGAGTGTGTGAATGAGAGTGAGTGGGGGAGAGAAAGAGAGATTGAGAGACGGAGAGAAAAAGTGTGTGTCTCTGAGATGTATTTATCAGTAGATGTTACCCCTGCCTTGTGCAGGTAGCAGTGCACTGAGTCAGGGGAGAGATGTATCCACTGCAGCCTGCCTTCATCCCCTCCCAGTTCCTCCTGGCCTCACTAAAGAAAGACTTCCGACAGGATCCGGTCTTTAAAATATCACTATGTTGCAATAATAATGGCTGTGATTGCGGGGGTTCACCAGGAAACTCCCTCACTTTCTGGAACATTTGAACATCTTAAGAGTGCCCCCATCCCCATTCACAGGATCCTTGCAACTGGTGGCTGTGAATTGTAATGACTCCCCCGTACCCCCGCTAATTGCCGCCCTTTTCAGCTTGTTTTTCAGACAGATATTTATATATCTCTCTCCTCTCTCCCTCTCTCCCTCTCTCTCTCTCCTCTCTCCCTCTCTCTCTCTCTCTCTCCCTCCCTCCCTCTCTCTGTCCTTGTTGCAGAGTTATGATAAATGCTTCCTGGGCTCCTCGGAGACAGCGGACGCTAACCGAGTGTTCTGCGGACAGCTCGGAGCCATCTACGTGTTCAGCGAAGCGCTCAATCCCGCCCAGATATTCGCAATACATCAGCTAGGACCGGGCTACAAGGTGTGTACTCCGGGGGCGGATCAGCCTGAATGAGATCACTCGCCAGCGGCCGCCATCACCTATCAATCTCTGGAATCAATGATTCCTGCCCCGCCCCTTCCTTTCCTTGTCTCTATATCCTGTGAATGATGCAGGCTCGCTTAGATAAACGACAGAATATGTTACAGCAGTCCCTGAAAAATAATGCAACAGCTGCTGTGGTGACAGAGGTGTTTAACGGTGCTTTCGGACGTTTAAGTAGTGGCTTTTCAGGAGAGTGGCGATCATGTTTTTTCGCACGGTCAACGCTGCGTGGGTCGACAGGGTTTTTTCGTTTGATTGCTTTTCTCCATCTCCGATTAGACGGGAGGTGCAGCGTGCGCTCACACACCCAGACAAAAAACGCACTGCACCGCTGGCCTCCGGGCTTCGGAGATCAATGCTCTGAGATTTGTATTCAAACTTTGTTCCGTGAAGCCCGTCTCGACTATTGTTGTGAGTTCCCCGGCCTCCTGTCGGTCTCCACGTTTGTCTATTCCACTGGTAGCAATTTGTGTTTTTCCACCACTAATTACTTCCAGGGGGGTAGCTGTTTCTGATCTTAAAAAACCCCCCAAAAAAACAAAACATTTATTGTTTAATTTTCCCCCAATTTAGTGGCCAATTATACCCTCTGGTGGGAACTCGCCCACCTACTTTCTGGAGACCCTTCGCGCTTCTCGGCAAGCTTGTGCCGGCTCACCCTCCCCCCGGGGCAGGCAGCCAAACACCGATTGGGGCTCTTGGCCAGTGCCGGTCTGGCAGTTTGGGTTTTGAACCGCAGCTGTAATAGGCAGCTCTGTTAGACCGCTACACTATCCGAGGCCCCCCGATGATTACAGTTTTGCTAAGGACTTGTTATACTTGGCATGATTTTGGCAGTGTCCCCAGAGTAAAGCACAGAAACGGCCTGGGGCAGCGAGTGGAGAGATGCCGCCGCGGCCTCTACTGATTGCCGGTTTAACGCTGCGTTCGGCCGCTTTTGATGTGCGCACGCGGTGCGATCGGGTGCAGGTTTAACTGAGCTGACCTGTTTGTGCGCAGGTAGGCCACAGCACGCTTTTTACAGTGTTGGGCTGGGGTAGCAGGTCCTGAACAGGGTTCACACGGGGCCATGAAAACCACGTGGACGTGTGACTGCAGGAAGTTCTGCTACGGTTGTGAAGGTGCTCGGGTGCTTGAAGGGGCTCGAATGTCTGTTGATTTGAAGCGCTTTCCAAATGGGAACTCTTTGCAGTTTGCAGTGATGCCAATATTAGGCTCCTCGAAGAACGCAATTTCCCTGCTTAAAGCGGTGCAGGCTTGGATCTTCAAATAAACTAATGTTTTGTTCATTTAAAATAAAAAATTAAACTTGTGTTGTAAAGCCCTTGACGTTTGCGCTGGGAATATTGTGGGATCCCTGCCTGGATGTAGGACTGCGCTAGCCTGCTGTCGAGGCTCAGGAGGCTGTGAGTTGCGTCAGAATCCCTGCAGTGGCTTTTTCCTTCGGTGCCCCCGTAATCAGTACTGACTGGCTGTTTCCCTTATTAATGGTGCTTCCAGACCTCCATTACAGTGCTAACACACATCTCCGTCACCAGCAGTGCTTGGAACCTTCCGGGAGTTTTTCTTTCTCCCTGAGAAGCAATTACTGTTTTTTTTTTTTTTGATGAAGTTGTGAATGGGATTAATTACCAGCTCGAGAGGCTGCCAGGTGTGCGGCGCAAGGAGGAGGTCGTGACCCCGTCGGCCTCCCTGATTGGCTGGCTCATTTCAGAGGGAGCCGAAGCGGTCCATTTCAGCCTGAGCCTATGGCAGAGGCAGACGTGCTGGCTGACTGTCAAGTTGGCCCTGAGAGCGCAGGAGCAGCCTTACCTGTAAGACGTGAACAAAGAGGCACCCGACGAATTGCGTCAGGGTTGAAGGGCAGCCTGCCTGCTGTTTTGTGTGTGTTCACTGGTCTCTGTATGTTCCCAGACAGAACTTTACATGACTTTATTTGATCACAGCTGTTGGCAGCCTCTCTTGTATGTCAGGTATGAAGACAACAATTGATTGATGGATTCTATCACTACTCTCATTGTAATGTTGATATTAGGTAGGTGGGCGAGTTCTGTCTTGGAAGAAGCAGATCATCGCCGGCCTCGGGGAATTAGCTTGCCCCGTAGTGACGGGTCGGCCGGTACTTGGGGGAGGGCGAATCGAAAGAAATACCATAGGGTATAATTGGGAGAAAAACGGGGGGGAAAATCGAACAAATTTAAGGGAAGATTTGACGCAGGGCAGAGTGATGCCCCTGCAGGCTTGAGTTCTGAATTTCTCCTCAAAGCTCAGGCCTGGTGATCAGCGATGCCGTCTAGGGGTCCGCGTCTGAAGGCGGAATTATGCTACTGCGAAGATGCACGTAAATGTCTCTGCGTAGCTACGCAGAGAAGGGGTTCATGGGTAACCGTAGTCCTCGGAGGCTCGCAGAGGAGCCAACATGCACACCTCCAAAATTTCAGCAACGCGTCGTGGTCGTGTGTGTCAAACAAACGCTGATTGGTTGAGCAAGGAGCACGTCTCTTTATTTACACCGGGGGTGAAAGCGGACTTCCGTTTCTGGGTTTCTTCTTAGTTTTCTGTACATTCTTTAGTTGAGTAAATGCGACACTGCCTCCTAGTGCAGGTCTTAATGTTACATGACAGTATGTTGGCGAACCCCTACGCGTACACCGGTGTACGAGGCGTGTACATGTCCGCCGATTCGCAGAAGCATAACGCCGCCCCGAGGCTGCAGGGTACATAAAGACGGCTGTGAAAACCCAAATCTTACCGCTGTGTCCCCCCCAAAGCATGGCCCCGCCTGATCTGGGACGGTCCTCCTCTCAGGTGCCCAGGCTGTCCTGCAGCTGGGCTGCAATTGAAGACGAGCACGGAGGAGTGAGGCCCCCTTGTACCCCCGTAACGGCAGGAGCCTTCGCCTGCTGTTTATCCCTGGTGTGAATGGGCCAGTCAGTCATGTTTACATCGAGTCATTTATCAGCCACTCCTTAGGCAGAGCCGCTTTCAAAGTGCATACGAGAAGGTTTGGCAACCAGCAGTAATGACACTGAGCTATTCGCTGTTGCGCAGAACGTACGATGTGCCGTTCAGGTCTGTTGAAAATGGCTTGTCAAAGCGCTTGTCTCTTTGTACCAGATCACTGCTGGTGGTTGAGCGTGTTGCATGTTGGCGTGTCGCTGACAGCGTGCGACGGCACTGCCAGTTTTTGAGGTTCTCGAAAGCGTGCTCCTCCTTTTTTCACCCCCTCCCAGATCTGTGTGAGACAGGCAGGGGGGCGGGGGTGGTTGGTGTGCTGGCCTACCAGGCACATCTGTTTTCTGGGAACAGGGAATCGGAGCAGACAGGAAGTCGCTCTGGAGTCATTTCTGTAATTGCTTCGAAGCGGGGACCGTTTGGCTGAGGCCAGATGAGACTTCCGGTCCCCGATTTGAGAAAAGTTACCCCCCGGAGTTACCCCCGGAGCTGTAGCGAAGCGGACGGGGGCGGGTTGTGAAATGAGGGGCGCTGGGTGATCGCCTGGACATCATCGTTCCAAGGTCAAAGCCACCGCGCTGCGACAGCACAACAGACCGCATACGCTCAGGCTCTCTGCGTCTCTGTCTCCAGAGTCTGATTGAGAGAGTGAGTGAGGCACTTCAGAACATCCGGGCTGAAGAGGACTACAGAGCCCCCCCCACTCAGGTCTGGCTTGTTTGTGCCAGAACTGGTCTACTTGGCTTCACACTGGTGGTGAAAGGTGTCGGTTGGAGCGGTAAGATTCACCTCACATGGCGTCAGGAAGGATCGCCAGCTGAGATTTTGTCAATCATAATAGGACGACTACAGCTGCACCTGCCAATTAAACCAGTGTAAAGATTGCTTATGAAGCTCTGTTGTTTAACGCACCCATCGCCACGCCACCTCTTGTTGTTGTGGCGGGGAGGTTGTGACCAAAAGGGAGGAGGAGGAGGAGGAAGGGGAGGGGGTTATCGGGATCTCTTGTGAAGAGTGCACAGTGTGCTGCATGCGCATGCACCGCCATGCATTGAGCTGCAGCTGTAAACACCTCCTTAATCACCACAAAAAGGCTGTCCGTGAAGGGTTAATGACTACGATTGCTGCCGTTGCCGGGGGTGACATGGCCTTTCCCTGGGGAGAGAGCTTAGTGGCTCTGCTGTGCTGCCTTTGCTCTCTCTCTCTCTCTCTCTCTCCCTCTCTCCTTCTCTCCATTTATTTCGGGCCGAGCATTGAGCCTCCAGCAGGGCCAGCTCTCTGACTCAGCCCATTCCCGATGCCAGTGGTGGGGAACGTTGTGAAAACCAGCGCTGTGTTTCCCGGCCCCACTTAATCTGCTCCGCCCGTTTCCCCTTTGACCCTCTGACGGGCGGGACAAACGACGCTGTGTCGACAAGGCCGCTGCCGTGGGGCGCCCTCCTAGGCCCAGCGCTGCATTGCTGTCGCGTCAAACACAGAGACGCCGAGCTGGGCAACACTAAGCCCATTGGACTGCCACCGAGCTCTCTCCAGGGGTTCCCCCTCATCTGTGCGTGCGTGCGTGCGTTCCCCGTGGGTGGGTGCTTGTGTGCCGATGCGTGCGCGGGTTAAAATTAATTGAAAGGACATGACTCGCTAGGCCTGTCCACCACCTGGGAGTTTCCTGGGCTCGAGGCCAGCGTAGGTGAGCCTGAGAGGCAGAGGCAGAGGCAGAGGCAGAGCCATGGGCGGACCCTGCCCTCCAGGCCTGCAGCCTCCCGCTGCTTAATCAGACTGACTGTCCTCTGTTTGTGTGCGTCGCCAAGGAGACCACGACGCACGTGCCACAAGGGGTCGTTAGCGGCAACCTGCCGTCGTATTCCTCTGTGGCGTGGCAGCAGCAGGCCTTGTTTATTTCTCATGAGGGGGATCAGTGAGGGGCTTAACGGAGAGTGCACCATTAGATGTGTGTGCCTCCAAAAGCACAGAGATGGGCTAAATCTCCATTCTCTCTCTCGTTTCTGATAACTACCCTCAGATGGTGCAGTGGGTATAACAAGTATTCATCCCCCTTTGGCATTTGGGGAATTTGTGGAATCAAAATGGATTTAATTGGGATTTCTTGCCACTGATCAACACAAAATACTCTATTTGTCCCCCTTTTTTCTCCCAATTTAGTGGCCAATTATACCCTCTATTTCTTTTGATTTACCCTCCCCCACAAACTCGCCGCTCGCCCCCACAGGACAAGCTAATACCTTGAGGCCAGGATACGCCTCCTTCAAGACTGGACTCCTCCAAAACTATGTTTACCAGGTTGCCTTAATGCTCCTTGGCGAGCTCGTGCCGGCTCTCCCCCTCCCCCTGGGGCGGACAGTCGCCTAGCAGCACTCCTGGTCTTACGCAGCCAGCAGGTTTAGTAAATGTAAAATATAAAAATAATAATATAAAACATAAAAATGTAAAAAATGTTTAAAAAAAAAACTTTTTTATACCCGCTGTGCAGGCCTTTGCTGTGCAGAAATATTGAAGCGTTGCTGTTTTTCTCATGTGGTGAGATCCACAATTATACCTCCTTTCCTTTGTCTTTGCGTCAGACTTGGTGTGAGCAAGAGAGACAGAGAGAGAGAGACGCAAATATATGAATAATTTATCCAGCACCCCAGACAGGCGTCGGTTTGATTTACTTATCGGGCCCGGTGCAGGCCGAACCCGCTTCTTTTTTTGTGTGTTCTTGCACCGTCAGTCAGCGAGGAGTGGAGAGAAATTGTCATCTTTTTGCAAATCTCCATCCCATCTCATTCGTTATTAGGCTCCTGCTCTTCCGGTGATGTAGTTCTTTAAAAAAAAAACGTTTTTAAAATAAATCTGTTTTGGATTTTTTCCTGTTTTTCTCCCAATTTGGTGGCCAATTACACCCTCTATTTATTTAGTTTTACCCTCCCAACACAAGTCTGCTGCTGATCTCTCCGAGGCAAGCTAATTCTCCAAGGGCAGCCCTCACCCTCCCCCTCCCCTGGGGTGGACAGCCAAATTGCCGCCCCTGATCGGGGCTGACCACCAGGTCACATCGTATCGGACCAGATAAAATACGGTGCGTTAGACCGCTACACTATCCGCCGCCCCATGCAGTGCAGCGAGCAGGTTGGGGCCTGTGGGAGGTTGGGGCCTGTGGGAGGTTTCCAGCCTGTGGGAGATTGGGCCTGTGTGAGGGTGAGGTTGGGCCTTATCGAGGTTGGGCCTGTGTGATGGTTGGGCCTTAGCGAGGTTGGGCCTTAGCGAGGTTGGGCCTGTGTGAGGTTGGGCCTGTGTGAGGTGAGGTTGGGCCTTAGCGAGGTTGGGCCTTAGCGAGGTTGGGCCTTAGCGAGGTTGGGCCTTAGCGAGGTTGGACCTTAGCGAGGTTGGGCCTGTGTGAGGTTGGGGCTGTGTGGCTGGTCGTTGCGCGTCTCGCTTTTGGGGCCGCTTAACGGAAACGTCAGATGGGGCCTGAGAGAACGCGGTGAGAAGTGCGGAGTATTAAAAAAGTTTCACGAGTCACTGACTGCGGTAAGCCCTTCAGCTTGACTCTTGGCTGAATCCCCAGCCCAGTGCGTGACGGGTAAAAAAACACACATTTCCCACAGGTGCCATTACAACGCTCAGACGGTGGAGTGGAACAGAGCTATTACACGTGGTTCCAGACTGTAACCCCCCTGTTTCTGCCCCCACAGAGCACCTTCAAGTTCAAGTCGGAGAGCGACATCCACCTGGCGGAGCACCACAAGCAGGTTCTGTACGACGGAAAGCTGGCCAGCAGCATCTCCTTCACCTACAACGCCAAGGCCACCGACGCCCAGCTCTGCCTGGAGTCCTCGCCCAAGGAGAACCCCTCCATTTTTGTGCACTCACCCCACGCCCTCATGCTGCAGGTCTGTGTCCGCACGCTCCCCGCCCCTAGTTCCCCATTTAACTCAACCCCCAAACCTGCACCATGTGTCTAATGTGCCTAATCCAGGATCTCTGTCAAGGTACTGATAGACGGGCCTCGGGTGGCGTAACGGTCAATGCATTCGCCCCGAATGTAGGTTGCCCATTGCAGTCGCGGTTCGAAAACCCGGCTGTGCCATTCCGTCTCTGGCGATTGGCTGTCCGCCCCAGCGGGAGGGGGGAGGGTGAGCCAGTACGAGCTCGCTGAGAAGCGCGAAAGGCATTCCTGTATGGGAAAAATGGGCTCATGGGGGAGGGTAAATTGAAAGAAACAGAGGGTATAATTGAGTACCAGATTGCGAGAAAAACGGAGGGAAAAATCTGTTAAAAAAAGGTACTGATTGACATCAGTGATAACAAGATGCAGGGTCACGCTTTATCATAAGGCCTGTTTATGCTATTAAGGCAAAGGTGACAAAGGCATCAGTTCAAACTCATGCTTCTAGATGTTTATGACTAATGCTTCCGAAGGGACTCCGGCAAGCATTTCAGCTTGGCTGGTCGTCTGTTTATCACCACTCTGTCCTCGAGAGAAAAGCGATTTTAAATTAATATTTGAGAGGTGTTTTCCTTTCTTCTTTTTTTTTACGTAGTAATAATAAAAATCTTCCCACTTACTTCTTAGTACAATATTTACAGAAAATGAGAATATAAAGAGCAGCGATATATTTCATTGCTTTAGTCCAAGTGAAGTGTGATCTGAAATCAGGATTCAGACAAAGTGATCTGTAAAACTGGAGGCGCATAAGAGGAACTACAGGGACTAAGAGGATCTCTCTCAAAGCCCAGAGCCGTAGGGTTCAAGTTGCGATTCCGAAATCAATTATGGTTGAGCATCTTCCCTCATTTCCCTCAAAGGTCAATGCCAGATTTCTGTCCGCACTTCAATCCAAGGGCCTGTTTATACCTGACATTGTATAAAATATGTTACTACATACCAATACCAGTTTTTGAAATGTTAATAAACCGATAATAAGCACGTAATAAATATGTGATAACGTCGAAATAATGGCACAATCTGTAATGGGACGTTGTAGTAGCAGTAGTAAACGGTTTATTTGTTTATAAAAATGAGATAAAATACCATAATGTACATGTGGCAGCAACCAAGCTGAATTGAAAGTACATTTTACATTGGTATAATCTAAAATAGATATTTTTTTAAATGAAAATTAAAGAAAAGAAAATTAAAAAAATATCTAAAACATAAACAGCAACATTAAAAGCATAACATAGACTGGCATAAAATAGACTAACCGACACACAATAACATTTATTAGTCATTTACTACCCTCGTGCTATAAGTTTGCTAATGCACTGCTACTAAGTCTTACTTGATTAATATGTTGCAGTGCATGTGTCCTCTGTATAAATAGGCCCTTATAATAAAAGTGTGGCCTACTTTTCCTTGCTTGGTTAATGATCTTTACGCCCTGTGTGTGTGTGTGTGTGTGTGTGTGTGTGTGTGTGTGTGTGTGTGTGTCTGTGTGTGTGTCTGTGTGTGTGTCTGTGTGTCTGTGCGCATGTGTGCGTGTGTTTGTATGTGTGTGCGTGTGTGACTGTGCGTGTTTGTGTGCATGTGCACGTGTGTGACTGTGCCCCTGTCCGCAGGATGTGAAAGCCATCGTGACGCACTCCATCCACAGCGCCATCCACTCCATCGGCGGGATCCAGGTTCTGTTCCCGCTGTTCGCCCAGCTGGACTACCACCAGCAGTACGAGAGCCAAGTGGAGACCACCGTGTGGTGAGTGTGGCCAAAGCCTGAAACGGGGAAAGAAGCCCCTCGCTGTCCTGATGTCCTCTGCCCAGGGCACCCCCTGTCCACCAAGTCGCGGCTCGCACCGCTGAAGGTCACGCGTCTGAAAAAGCCTGCCGCCGTCGGCGATGGATTCAATGAAGAGCGGCGGCTGTAATCCCGTCTTAAAGTCGATAATGCAGATGAAGTTGCGGCCGGATCGACCCTGCTGCTCATTCCCCCCCCCCCCTCCACCCCACCCACACTGCAGGGTTTAGCAGTGCGCTAACGGCAGATTAGCACGATGAACCTAGGCAGCGACAGTGACGAGATTGGTCACTCGTAGCCCTAGAACGATGGGTTGAAAGTGCCATTAGAGGATGCGTCTGGAAGGGTGGGGTCTATGCTGGGGTGTTACTGATTGGGGGGAACCAAAGAGTAGGGCCCGTTTTCCAACTCGTTACCCTGGATCTGACCCAGCTTCTCCCAGACTGCACTGCTCTCCACTGACTCGCTCATGGAGAGGGGAGGGAGAGAGACAGGAAAAAGAGGACAGAAGGAGAAAGACTGAGAGGAGTGAGAGGAAGTACGTGAGTGTGTGAGAGGGGGAGAGAGAGAAAGAGAAAGAGGTGGGAAAGAAAGAGAGGACAGAGGGAAAAAGACGAGGACAGAGGGAGAGAAAGTTTGTAAGAGAAAGAGAGAGAAAAGTTGAGAGGGAGAGGGTGTAAGAGAAATAGACAGAAAAGTTGAGAGGGAGAAAGAGAGAGAGGCAGTGAGAGAGAGCTCTGCAGTGTAGCGATTGCGCCCTGGCGTTGCAGGCTGTTGGGCGAGCCTTGGAGCGCAGCCCGTTGGAGGGTGTGCAGGAAAGCTGATTAAGGAGAGAGGGAGAGAGAGAGGGATACTGAGAGAGAGGGAGCGGGAGCATGCTGTCATTCACCCAGAGCGCCCGCTCCACGGCTCTTTCCTGCAGCTCCGTCTGTACCTGTGGAGGACAGACCTCACCCATAACGCATCGTTTGCTGTTTGTTTCTTTTTAACTTTGTTATAGGCAGTTAGCGGTATAATCCACAGTTCATTTCTTACCGAAGTCAGTTATGTCAAAATGACTTTGTGATATCGCAATATTCACACCTGCTCTTTGTTCGTCAGCTGTGTACTGTCACTTCTTCAGAAATGTGTCTTTTTTTTTTTTTTTTTTTTTTTTTCACAGTGCAATTAACAGGGATTCATATCGAGTCATTTCACATTTTCATAAGGTATTCCTCTGGGGGGGAAAAAGGTATTCATAACGCATATCAGTGGGACCACCTGGATAAAAATGAAAACTTTGAATTAGTTGTATGATTAAAACTTCCACCTTTTCTAATTCTGCTGCCGTTTCACCACATCTCAGGTGTGGCTGTTTCCAATGAGTCTGGGGTGTTGGGTGTTGTGTGTTGTGTTGTGTGTTGTGTATTAAGTGTTGGGTGTTGAGTATGGATTGTTAAATGTTATGTTGGGTGTTGAGTGTTTGGTATAGTGAAGAGTGTTGGGTGTTGTGTTGAGAATTGAGTGACAGGTGTTGTCTTGTGTTGGGTGACGGGTGTTGTGTTGAGCGTTGGGTGCTGGATGTTTGGTGACGCCGTTGTTGTGTGTGCTGCAGTGCCACGCTGCTGGCCTTCCTGGTGGAGCTGCTGAAGAGCTCAGTGGCCATGCAGGAACAGATGCTTGGAGGGAAAGGCTTCCTGGTGATTGGGTACCTTCTGGAGAAGGTACAGTACCACTTCTGACTCTCTGACGACCATCACCGTTTTGTATTCTGTATTCCAACCAGTCAGTAATGGCACATTACATTTCATACGCTGTATTCTTACCAGAAAATGCACTCTTTTTACATTAAATTTTTTTAAATATAGAGTTTTACAATCTATATTCCAACTGACATCAATGCTTTACATTCTGCATTACAACATGGAACATGTCATTTACATTGTACATTGAATTTGACATCATGGAACATGTCATTTACCTTGTACATTGAGTTTGACAACATGGAACATGAATTTTACAACACTGTGTTTTATGTGCTGTATTCCGACCAGCAACCGAGCTGCATGTTTTCTATAACACATTCCACAAAGTTTGGTGTGCAGCATTACAGTGTTTTACATCATTACATCATACATTACATCAGATTTCCCTCGTTCTTGCTCTGGGTTATTCCTTTGATGCTGCCCCTGTGCATATTACATCTTCAGTGATTTACAACCATGTTTGAATCCTATAATAACTGTTGCTGCCCATCACAAGTTGGTTTTAAGGCAGAATCTAAAATGCCCATATCAAGCAAAGAGAAACGAAGAGAGAACAGCTAGTTTAGATGACAAGACTACCTGGGCCCATTGGTTTATGTGCCCTTTTGAAATGAAAAACCTACTGTGAGCTCATTTCATGTTAAAAAATGATCGCCTGCTTTAGCAGAGGGGGACCGGGCGGGGGTTCCAGATCGTTCCCAGTGCCGCCTGTCAACCGCCTCTCGCCTCGCAGTGGAAAGGCGAGAGCAGCGGAAACACAGCTGTCCGGTTTATTCCGGAACGTCCCTGAGTGATCGGCGTCCTTCGCGCTCTCGGCAGGGGTTTGTGAGAGCGTGGCGCGGGTCGTGGGCGGAGGACCGGCAGCTGTAAACGGCTCCTCCGTCGCTCCTGACCTCTGCGGTCCCCCCTCGACCCCGCGAGCGTGGCAGGTGCTCCTGACTTTGAGAAACGGCCGTGCGCTGTCACTCAGCCGGCAGCTGTGCCTCCGGCCTCGGGTAACTAAGAGGCAGGGGCCCGGACCACGTCTGAAGGTTGCCCGTTCTGCGGGGCATCGCCCACCACCGAGCTCCCTGCTTCATCATCCCGGCCATCTGTTTCAGACCTCTCTTGCTCTCTCTCCTCACACACACTCTCTTTCTCTCTCTCTCTCTCTCTCTCTCTCATCTCTCACTCACTCTCTCTCTCACACACACACTCTGTCTCTCACACACGCACACACACACACACACTCTGATAACACCTGGTTAAACTCCAGCCTCGCCCAGCTTCAAACGCATCGCACCTCACTTATTTTTGAGGTGGCTAAAATGAAAAACACACCCCCCAAAAAAACTACACAAACTGTAAGAGCAAAATCTGAGCTTTTCAGCGTTGTGATACGTTCCGCATCGCATCCTGAGGGTTCCAGTCCCACCGGTGGCTAGCAGTCCCGTGGTGTGGCGCATCGTTGGCAGTAGCGTCACACATTCAGTCAGCAGGCCTGTCTTGTCGCGTAAAAGTCCTCTGGTCGATTGGACGCCTGCACTCTGCTCGTGCCAACTGCAAATTAAGTGTACTAAACAATGACTGACTACGCTGCCCAGATGGGCCACGGAGGGAAAAAGAAACAGATGAGAGCGCCTGCTTTTTTCTGCCCTCGTGTCGCGTAGCGTGTAGAGAGGTCATCGTAGCAACGAGACGGGCCTACAAATGCACTCGGGATATTAAGGAGAGGCAAAGGACAAAAACGACTGCAAATTCAAGTGTTGAATTTGCCGTCCAACCCAGGCTATGGCCTCTTCATTAAGAAGCAGTCCAAGAGGAAGCCCGGCTACATCAGCATTGCAGCTAACACTAACCACCTTAGAGACAGCTTTTACCCCCAGGCCATCCGGATGCTGAGCTGAGACCCCCATACACCTGCTCTAACTTTTACTGCTATGCATACTGTTTGACACTTCACTGTGTTACTGCCCATACATTTTACCAAATACATTTAACTATTTTTGTTTGTCTATTTGTATCTATTTTTATCTGCACTACTGTTTCAAGATCCATATTTTTCAAGACCCAATTCAAATTTCATTAAGATTTTATTACTTTTCATTATTTAACTGTTTGTCTATCTTGTTTGTTGATTGAGTGATTGTCAGTATGTGGAGTCAAAGAAATACACACTGCCACGTACACCATGTGTATGTGATCAATCAATAGACTTGACTGGGCTTGAAGACGCGCTTGCTTTGTGCCTCCAGTCCTCCAGGGTCCACATCACCAGGGCGGTGCTGGAGCAGTTCCTGTCCTTCGCCAAGTACCTGGACGGGCTGACCCATGGGGCGCCCCTGCTCAAGCAGCTGTGCGACCACATCCTGTTCAACGCGGCCATCTGGATCCACACGCCCGCCAAGGTGAGCGCAGCCAGGGTAACCACGCCCCGGGCCAGTCCCTGCCTCCGGTGGCTCCTAGCTGCTCGTTAGCGTTGGCCGGACCTTCCACACACATGAAGTGGTACGGGTAGCTCCAGTCAAAAAGGTAAAAAAATAAATAATAATGTTTGGGCCTCCCAGGTGGGGTAGGCATTCGATCAGAATGCAAGTTGCCCACTGTGGCCGGGGTTCGATTCCCGGCTGTGCCAGCCCGGCTCTGGCCGGGAGTACCACTAGAGGCTGGCAATTGGCTGTCCGACCCAGGGTAGGGGGAGGGAAGCCGATACGAGATCGCTGCATATAGGAGTGGCCCTGTGCGCATACCGGAGGCTTGGAGGAGGCAGTGCTGCACTGCATGTGACTGCCGGTTTCAGGACTACGGCAGCGAGCTCTCAATATGAGGGAAGGGGATAATTGACATGAAAAAAGAAGGTACAATTGGCTACTAAATTGGGAGAAACTGGTGAAAAACAGCAGAAAGGTAAAATAGAATAAGTTAAAAGTTCAGTCCTCCACATTAACACGCGCCTGTGAGGAGCAGTGACCCTCAGTCTGCCGCAGTCTAACAGCGCAAGTTGCACGCAGACAGAGCCATGAAACCCAGGCGTGCATTTTTGCAGGGCATCCTGGCCCGCTACTGGGAAGCAAAGTTCTTCGGCTGTGCACGTTTATGGATAAGCTCTGTTGGGCTTAATTAAGATTAATTAAGATTAAGATTGGAAATTCCAAAGCTTTGGACAGAAGCATCTGCCGCAAGATGAAGATAATGAAGGGTGTTTAGGGCCAAAACATCAACATTGGCTGATAAAAATACTAGAGGAAGTGATTTGTTTTGCTTTAGCATGTGGAAGGTTTGTACCACGTCCTGCAGCCCCAGTGGAGCGCCCTCTGGCTGAGGTCCTCAGAACGGCACGTCTCTGTGTTTTAAAGGGCCAGGCTGATCATGTTTTGTCTTGTGTGTCTGTGTCTGTGTGCCTATCTGTGTGTCTGTGCATGTGTGTGTCTGTGAATGTATCTGTGTGTGTCTGTGTGCGTGTCTGTGTGCGTGTCTATCTGTGTGTGTCTGTGCATGTGTGTGTCTGTGAATGTGTGTGTGTGAATGTGTGTGCGTGTATCCTCGCCCCACCAGGTGCAGCTGTCCCTGTACACGTACCTGTCGGCGGAGTTCATCGGCACGGCGACCATTTACACCACCATCCGGCGGGTGGGCACCGTGCTGCAGCTCATGCACACCCTGAAGTACTACTACTGGGCCATGAACCCCACAGACAGCAGCGGCATCGTACCCAAGGGCCTGGGTGAGCACCCTGTACCCCACGCCCCCTAACCCATACTCCACACCTCCCCCTACCCTATCCCACACCTCTTCCCCCCTACCACATAGCCCACACCTCCTACCCCATACCCCCTAACCTCTACCCCACACCTCTTCCCCCCTACCACATACTCACCCCCCCCCATGCCCTAACCCATACCCCACACATCTTCCCCCCTACCACATACCCCACGCCCCCTAACCCATACTCCACACCTCTGCACCCCTATCCCACACCTCTTCCCCCCCACATAGCCCACACCTCCTACCCCATACCCCCTAACCTCTACCCCACACCCCTTCCCCCCCACATACCCCCCCCCCCATGCCCTAACCCATATCCCACACATCTTCCCCCCTACCACATACCCCATGCCCCCTAACCCCTACTCCACACCCCTGCGCCCCCTACCACATCTTCCCCCTATCCCCCACACCTCCTACCCCATACCCCCTATCCCCTACCCCACACCTCTTCCCCCTACCACATACCCCACCCCCTCCCCTACCATATGCTGCACACCCCCTACCACATACCCCTTATCCCCTACCCCCTACCACATACTCCTTTCCCCTTACCACATACCTCAGCCCAGCACACAGTGTTCCACACCATTGGGGGGTGTTCTGTGTCCCTGATGGACCCTCTGTGTGCCATTCCTTAAACCAGAGGAGATTTCAAAACGAGCCCGTCAGACTCTTTCGCTCTGTCCTGTCCCAATTCCGTCATGGATCTCAGACGACAAGGCGTACACGTGCACTTTGTGAAAGGCCGCCCAGATCTCTGGCCCTCCCCATTCCGTGGGCTCCGGCCAGTCATCGGCGAGGAGACTGGGCATCGTCAGCGCTGCCAGACCAGTCGCACCCTGACTGGGGGGAGGGGAGTCTGGGCCGCTGTCTCGCAGGAATCGACGAACGACTGGAATTCTGGAAGTGAAAACACATCCGTGAACCATCACTCTGTATCTCCCGCGTCTCTTTCTCTTCCTGCCGTCTCTCTTTGCGGATTAACAGCCGACTGTGAGTTGGCCTGCGACAGAGCTCAAACCATTTTGACATCCGTACTCATTTGTACTGAATTCTAGTGGTAAATTGATATACATTTATATGTGATCAATTATATATAAGGTGGGTCAGCTGTACTGTTCTCTCAGGTGTGAGATGGTGATTTCAGACGGTGAGGCTAATATTTAAAAAGTCGGTTGCTGCGCAAATGTTTTTTCATCTCCGCAGCGATGAGATGGCACAGGATTGGCTGAGGAGGGAGCGATGGCGTCTGCCTCCGGCCATACAAGTATGCTCCAAAATACCCAAAAGTCTGCTATTAATAAACTGTGCCCTTAAGGAAACTGCCCAAGGTTTCACTTATCGCCCATTGATGCTGTGTACACAACCACTAATGACTTCTCGTAAACACAAGCAAACAGCACATTAACATTGATCATTAGTGCCCTGAAAACAAATACAGAATTATTAGTGCTGAGAGAGGAAGAAGGAGAGAGAGAGAGAGAGAGAGAGATATATTCTGAATCTGTTTAATCAGTCTGCAGAGTAGTTCAGAAGCAGGGCTTTTGCTGAGGGAGGCTGAAAACGGCGCGCACGACGCACTGTTTGCGCACGACTTCTGTTTGTCTTTCGCACATTTTATATTACGAGTTTCTCTGACAGAAACGGCCGAAGGCCGAAAGTCATTTTCTTTTTGGCCCCGTGTACGTGGAAAGTCAGCCCATGTCTTTCTTTGTCCTGCTTCTGTGTGAATGGAAGGATTGCTCTGTGCATAACAGAGTAAACGTTACGCTGTGGAGAACTGTGTTATTACCACATTATTCATGTTATTGATGTGTTATTACCGTGCTATTAATTAATTCATTAAAATGTGCTAAAAGTTTTGGGAGAGGAGAGGTCCACTGTACATGCAGAGAGTAAGCTCTCAGCTTGGAGATGAGTAGCTGGTTCACAGTGACACGGATCTAAGAGCCTGTGTTTGAATGTCTCCCCCTTATAAAACACAGCCGGATCACGCTTTACCCTAGCATGCGAGGGAGCTCCCATCACACAGCCAGGAAACTTAATTTCACCCAAGTCAGATTGGCCAAAGATTCTTTATTCCTCCATCTTTCCCTCTCTCTCTCTCTCTCTCTCTCTCTCTCTCTCTCTCTCTCTCTCTCTCTCTCTCTCTCTCTCACACACACTCTCTCTCTCTCTCTCTCTCTCTCACACACACTTTCTCTCTCTCTCACACACTGTTGATTTTTGAAATTGTCATCCTATGGCAGGACTCTTGAGTGCATATACAGAAAAAGGGGGTGAATACTTTTTATACCCACTGTATGGATATGTGTGTGTATATATATATATATATATCGATGCAGGAGTGGGATTGTTAGGCTAGTGAGGATAACATAGGATGACACGATGTCCCCTTGAGATGTGTCCCCCGATCTCGCCATTTTCGTAATCTTTCACCCCTTCCTTCTTCACAGAGACAGAGAATTTCACATGTATTAACATCAGATGAAAGCTTGTGCGAGTCTGAGGCGCTGGGAACCGACAGGGCCGGCTATATTTAGCTGCTCGCTACTCCTGTGGGAAACGCAGGCCTCTCCCACCCCTCACGCGCCAAAGAGTTTGGTCATAGCTTGGCTTATTTATTTATATGTAGTTTCGTTTATTTTTTATCTCACTTCAGATTTATTGTCTTGAACTATTCACGCCGTTATCATAAACCCATGTTTTTGGAAATGTTTTGTTTTTGTTTGAAAGCCTCTTGAAGCTAAGCCTGCCTGCGTGCACCAGTATGGTTGATAACAAGGCCATTGCATGAGGATAGCAATTGGATTGAATATATCTCAAGTGCCCGCCGTCTTTACAGTAATAAGAAAAAGCTAATATGGACACGAAAGAAAAACTGGTGGCGGGAACGTTGTCTTAGCTGTGACTAATCTCATGTTGCATTCAGCTAACGCCGTCGTGGTGCAGGATCTGTTTATGCAGTCAGCCAGTGAGGCGAGGCACATCACGTAAGGACAATTCCACAGCCCTCTCGTGGTTTATAGTTTACGATACTGCTGGCGCTTGTAGAGAGGGAACAATCACTGTGGACTCTGTTCAACCTCATTTTGGGAACGCAGAGTGTCATGTGACTCGAAGGGGGGGCAGTTTTACAGAGACGCTTCAGTTGCTTGAAGGCCGGTGAGATGCACTGGGGACCTGAAACAGGTGCCCTTTCACCATTGATTAATTGGAGGGATAACATTCCCAACTCCCTTTCCCGAGAGTATTTCTTCTGGGGCGTCCCTTCTGAACTACAAAAAGATTTGTATTTGTATTTACAAACCTTTTTTTCCCCCCCATCGACCTTGTTAAAATGTTTTCTTTCAAATTTTCCCCCCCTTTTTTCTCCCAGGTTTGTGGCCAATCATTGCTTGATCATTGCTAAACCACTGCTTCAATTCCCCCTCACCCACAAGCCTGCCGCCCGCAACTATGGGACCAGCCACTACCCCGGGACTAGCAATGAATCGCTTCCTTTGAGACGGAACTTTCCTATTCGTCTTTGTCTACAGGGAAGCTTTTCTGTGCTCACAACGAGCTTGTGCCGGCCTTCCCTCCTCCATCCCCCTGGGGCAGACAGCCAATCGCCGCCCCCCCCCTCCAACGGAACTCCATCGAGCCGCGTTCACAGTGAGCAACCTGCACTCCGGGCGAGTGCCTTTACCGGTTGTGCCCCCTCCCATCGACCTTATTCATTTCTGTACTGTCGGCTCCTGTCTGCTTGGGAATTGGTTTGAACACTTAACTCAGTTACAGATGCGTTTGGTATTTGTCAGACAAACTGTCAAGGGAAACCAAATGCAGCGCACTCCCATTAGGATAAAAATGTTCTTCCTTTGAACTTGTTTGAAGGATTAAAACTTTTGAAAAACTTTGAAACAGTACTTAGCGCTGAGGAGAGCAAATCAGAGGTGATTTGTTTTGGTCTGTATGCCTGCAGCAAGGCGGAATTAGTGAGAACACTCATACACACACAAACACACACACACACACACACGCATACACAGAGACACGTACACACACACAAACACACATGCATACACAGAGACACGTACACACACACAGACATACACAGATACACATACGCACATGGATGCACACACATGCACACACAGATACGCACGCATACACAGGTACACCATTAAGAGCTGATCTAAATAAAGAAGGTCCATGTTTGTAAAGCAGCTGCCAGCTCTGTTTTGAAGCCTCCTGTAACAGTACCGTTTGTAGGCATGCTGCTGTGCAACGGCACCTGATAGTGATGTTTAAGGTAGAGCAGTTCCCAGGAGGGTTCGAGGAATGGGGGGGTGCACAAATGCCGAATGTCAAAAACAAATCCCTTCCTTGTCTTACGTGGGAATATTAAAGGGACATTATCTTGATTATTTATTCTAAATTTGTCAAGTTAAGCTGTTGTTTTTTTTGCCGTTTTTCCACAGAGTGATCAAACAAAGAGGCAGACTAAAAGGGAGACAGACGCAATGGAGATAATGAAGTGTTCAATTATAGGAACAAAGTGGAGCCTTTTTAAATATAGAGCTGCTTCAGGTACCTCAGTTTGTCTGGGAAATAGGGTCTTATTTTTCTTTCTCTCAAGCCCACAGAATAACAGAAGGCTTTCGATTTGAAGCGATGCATCTTCTGTGCATTCAAAATCCCTGCAGGCACACACACACACACAAAACAAATTGCATATCACAGACAAATGTTTTACTTCCTCATTGGAGAGCCCTTTAGAGCAGGTGTCTCCAATCTTATCTGAGAAGGGTCGGTGTGGGTGCAGACTGTTCTAGCCCAGCGCTATAAAGCCGGCACGAGCTTGTCGAGAAGCGTGAAGAGTGTCCCTTGAAAGTAGGTCGGCGAGTTCCGTCTTGGAGGAGGCGGATCATTGCTGGCCTCAGAGTATAGCTTGCCCAGTAGAGATGGGCGAGTTCGTGGGGGAGGGCGAATCGAAATAGAGGATATAATTGGCTACCAAATTGGGAGAAAAACTGGAGAAAAAAATTGCCAAGTTGCTGCTCTCCCAGGTTTCCTTGCGTAAGGTAACAAGCACGTTTTAGTGAAGTATACCACGAACTGATGGCAGGGCGGACTCTCCTGCGCACTGCAGGAGAGTCTGCCCTCCCATCAAAACGGGAGCGGAACAACAATATTGAGATGACTGGGAGGATCGGCAGACCTGCAGTTGTGGATTAGCATTACGTAAGGCCGATCTCTTACTGCGCCCTGCACGCCTGGGATCCCAGCACCGATCTTTACACCCTGCAAACGGATGATTTGTAATTTCGTGTTGCCATGTGCTCTGAACAGATCAATTTGGATAAGGGGCTCGCAATATAGGCGCAGAGCCCATCTCCTGTGTAGCCTTGTTCCGATAAGAGCTGATTTATCGATTCCTCGTTTTGAATTATTGCCGGAAAATGGTCCGTTTTCATTTCTGTTACGAGTCGAGCAGATCGAAATAAAAACGGAACGCGCTCCCTGTTGAATGGACGCAAACGGGAAAGGGGGGCGGGGGTAGGGGGTAAAAACCGGGCCGCTCTATCGTCGGGCCGCATGCAAGATAATGTTTGGTCATTGCTTAGCAGGGTAGCTCATGCATCAAAAACTATCTTGGAAATTCTCTCCGGGGCTAATGGCTCTGAGAGGCAGCGGGGGGGAGGCGGGCGACGGCGAGGAAACAAATTGAGGAAGCGCGATAGCGATGCATCACGCGAGCAATCTAATTGCTGGTGATTAACGCGGACGGCACGGGGAGTAATGACACGACAAGCACCACCCCCCCCTCCCGTCATTCTCCCGTCTCACCACAGCGATTTCCCCCCCTCCTCTCACTCTATTAATCAACGTCTTCAGCGATGCGGCTTCGCCATCCGCCGGTGCTGCGGGGGAGACAGCTCGTTGATTTCGTCCAGCCCCCGCTTCCCTCCCGAATCGCACAACGAGGAGCAAACCTCCGTCCTCTTCGTCTGGGGAAAGCCGCAGAACCCGTTTGTGGTCACGGTCGAGCAGGCGGCCAGCGGGCCGCAGCGGGTTTGATTCCGCGATAATGAACGGTTCGGTCTCCCCGCTACTTTGAGCGCCCCCAGTTAATAGGCGCTTGGAGCTGGTCAAGGAGGAAATTAAATGGAGTAGAAGTGTATATTTGGATGTAACCGTGCGACTGGGAATACTGTACACAAGTTTGCCTTCTAAGGACCATTGACTTGATGGGTGCTTGGCGCCTCCACACAAACTCAATTACTGGAG
Organism: Aldrovandia affinis; assembly: GCA_029706075.1. Taxonomy (NCBI): domain Eukaryota; kingdom Metazoa; phylum Chordata; class Actinopteri; order Notacanthiformes; family Halosauridae; genus Aldrovandia; species Aldrovandia affinis. The sequence continues at coordinate 4,599,545 of JAINUG010000052.1, read as the reverse complement.
TTCTTTTTTCCAAGTATTTATTGATTAAAGCCAGGCTTAGCTGCACATGTTTTTTTAATTTATTTTTTACTTTTTTTTTTTTAATTTTTTTCTGATATTTTCCCCTTTTTTCTCCCAATTTGGTAGCCAATTGTACCCTCTATTTATTTCAATTTGCCCTCCCCCATGAACTCGCCGCCCGTCACTACAGGGCACGCTAATTCCCAGCGGCCGGCGATGATCCGCCTCCTCCGAGACGGAACTCGCCCACCTACTTTCTGGAGACATCCTTTGCGCTTCTCGGCGAGCTCGTGCCAGCTCACCCTCCCCCTTCCCCCCCTCCCCCTGGAGCGGGCAGCCAATCGCCGCCCCTGATCGGGACTCCCGGCCAGGGCCGGTCTGACCCAGTCGGGTTTTCGAACCGCGGCTGCAGTAGGCAACTTGCATTCCGGGTGAATGCTTAAACCGCTACGCTACCCGAGGCTCCTAGCTGCACATGTTTAATGGTGCAATTTGCAGGTAAAAATAAGGTCACTCCTGCAAAAAGGACTCCGCAGCCCTCTTTTAAAAGCCAGCTGCACTTTTGAATACCTGAATCTTTAAGTGACTTTGTGTAAAAAGCCAGCGCTGGAAGCAAAGGTAAATAAAAGATGAGGTAATATGTGATCCCTTTCACCAGACACACGGGTGGAGTCAGAACGGGTCAGTGTTGTCTGGGGATCTCCCCCCACCCCTCTTCTAAAACCTAAGTACAGATTTATACGCACTACCTTTGACAATGCCGCTGACATTTTTCAGTCCAGGGGACATTTTTCATTGATGTGTTACTGCATCAATGAAACGAGCGCACGGACGGGTTTCCGTCGTCTGTTTAAATTTGTTCCATTTAAATAGACAAAGAAAAAAAACAAGAAAATAAAACACAAGTTAATGCTTTCTGATGGCATCTGACTGAAAGGGCTCTGGCCAGCGCCAGTGCCCTGCGTGAGAACCTTCCGGAACTGTGACGGGTAATCAATGGCGCCCATTTGGTATATAATATCATATAATATATGTCATTTAGAATGAAAATGCTTTTATCCAATAGTTGACAACTTACAGTTGTGAATGCATACATTTTTGGAGGACAGTATCTGGGGATGAGATGGTCCCAGTGGGGGATGAAACCCACAACCTACTAGAAACGGAGCGTTCCAGGCGGCAACAGTGTGGTGTCTCTGTAATATAATATAATATAATATATGCCAGATGCTTTTATCCAGGAGGACATTTTTCAGTCCCAGTGGAGGACACGTTGCAATGACTGGCTGTCTCGGAAAGAACCGGAAATACACAATAGCTTTCAGGAAATAACAACATGGAGTCTTTCGAAGACAGTTTAGCTGAGCAGGTACGCAAGTACCCACATTTGTATGACTGCCCATGCCGCGATTACAAAGATATTGACATGGCTGCAAATTCCTGGAAAGAGAACGTAGAGTTTCCCCAAAACACCCCCTGAAGTTTGCACAAAAAAAGAGGAAAAACATCCGAGACTGGATCCGAGATTATTTGTAAAGGCATTTCATTCGTTGCCATACTTTCGCGAACTACAAAAAGAAGCGCCAAATCTTTCTGTATTGTCTTTTGGTTTTGTCAATACATAATTTGCTCTTTACCCCCAACTATTGTGTCGGAGTGTGTGCAACACCTTCAGTCCGCGCTAGCCACGTAGACCGCACAAGAGCCATGAATTGCTTAACGTTTGTGGAGACGGCGGAGACAAATCCCCGGGCTGGGTAGTCTGTTTCTAGCATAAACAAGCCTTGGAAGGCGGTTGTGGTTGTGGGTCCGTTGAGGCTGGTTCCCCATGTGAGGTGGCGCTAATGAGATTCTGTGTCGTTGCAGAGGGACCGAGGCCGTCTCAGAAGGAGATCATTTCCCTACGCGCCTTCATGCTACTTTTTCTCAAGCAACTTATTCTGAAGGTAAGTCAGCCAATCCGGTGACGGCGTCCAGCCTGGTCCGCCTACTTCCAGTGCTGGATGATTTCTTGACCTAGATTTATGCTTTTCTGCACCTTGGAAGGGGTTATGTACCATTGAATGGATTTCCTGTATTATTTTATTATTTTTTTGTGGGGAGGGGGGGTTGCTTTTCCTTTTATTGTTTGTTTCACATTTAAATATCTGAATTATGTTGTCATTTTTATTTTTTTGCTCAAATGAGATGTAGCACTCACGAGGTGGACCATGGGTGACGGTTAAAAGGAGCTAACGTGGAAACATGTTGAACTCGGGGGTCCTGCTTTCTGCTGGTCTGAAGTGTAGAAGTTGTCTAGCATCTCTAATGCCTGCGTGGGCCGTCCTTGTTAATAATCGCGCCCCCCTCAGCTGGCAGGGCTTCAGTTCCCTCAGACACACACACACACACACACACACACACACACACACACACACACACACACACACACACACACACACACACACACACACACACACACACACACACACACACACACACACACACACACACACACACACACACACACACACACACACACACACACACACACACACACACACACACACACACACACACACACACACACAATTGATGTGCTTTTCAGCACAGAAGCAGTAACGCTCTTCGGTTCCACATCTCTTTAACAGCAGCGTTCTACCCCAACAACAATCACTTTTTCCCCAATCTGCTTCCCGCTCAGATGAATTTTGTGCTCAGAGCACAATTTCGGCTTTTCATTTAAAAACAAAACAAAACATAAGCCTTCCCCGATGAGGAAAACAAATGCGTTACAAAAATGATTTTTCAGAGGAGCGCCGTCTTTCAACTCGAGGCAAGGGCTGCCTAGGTCCAAAAGTATAAAAAAACAATCAGCAGCAACAGAACGCCAAAGTTACAGGTGGTCTTCGGTTCCTCTGCAGGGGGGTCCCTCACTTTTAGGAGGCTTTTGCCCTCAGTCACGTGACTGCCAACGTCATATAGAGCAGCTAATGTGATGTCATTTGAGAACATTAAGAATACATAATGATGAGAATGGGCCGTTCAGCCCATCTAGGGTTTTCAAGTCCTTATCTAAAGAGTATCTAGTACTGCATCTAGCCTGGACTTGAATAGCCCAAGTGTTTCTGCCTCCACTACCTGACCTGGCAAGCTGTTCCAGGCATTGACAATGCTGTGTAAAGGAAAACTTCCTAATATCCGTACAGGATATCCAGAGTAATGACCTCTTGTTCTGCTAACCGAACTTATCTTAAAAAATCATCATCATTTGAAATGTGTCATCGACTCTGGCTGCTCCTGTTTTTGCCACAACGCAGTGCTTGTTTTTCAGGATCGAGGGGTGAAGGAGGACGAACTGCAAAGCATCTTGAACTACCTGTTAACAATGCATGAGGTCAGTCTACAGCGGTGACCCGCCTCTCATTGGTAATCAAATCAAATGAGATCAAAATGTATTTGTGTAGAGAGTTTCACAAAACATTTGACACAATACGCTTTACATCAGATCCCCGGCCTAAACCCCCACAAAAGCAAGCCAAGGGGCAACATTGGCAAGGGCAAACTCCAATATGGCGTTGTGACGCTGTACCTCGTTGACCGATACCTCTATTTCCTGATCTGAAAAATTAACTTATATTTTTCTCATCCCTTCACTACTTGTGGCTGGTCGCTGCCTATCCATTTCTTGGCGTGATCTGGACGTGTGAGCGTGCATTTAACATTTTTACATTTTAAGCATTTAGCAGACACTCTTATCCAGAGCGACTTACAAGATGTGCATTAATACTTGGTAGGAACAATCATAGTTTGCGCACAAGATCAGTGCAGTAATACAACGATAGACATCGTTGTTGGCAGCTGCATACCATACCTGTCACACCGGTTAAGAAAAGGTTAGTACATTTAAAGAATATATGTATTTATTCATTATTAAACATAAATACAAAATATGAAATACAGTATTAAACATGTAAACAGTGGTGATGACAATTCATGTACAGAATCAGTGGGTTTTCCTTTACCATTCCTTTACATGTCCATTCACACAACTGGATATTGTCACTGCTGTCATTGCATAAATACATACATACAGCTGTTAAGTTCCTTGCTCAAGGGTACAGCAGTGCCCCACCTGGGAATCGAACCTGCAACCTTTGCGTTATGAACCCAATTCCCTAACCACTGTACTACACTGCTGCATTAACTCCTCCCTCGCTGTTGTGCTGTGTGGCCCGTAGTGTGGGACGTAGCAACTGGCTCAGAGTCAAGCGCAGCAAAGGAGTTTTCTGTGCACGGGACAACTTTTCCCCAATAAATAAAAAAGGGACCGCGACGCGAATAAGGTCACCCCGTTGATTCACAGCCAGTGTTCTGTAATGAATGTCTTGCTCTCTTCCCCCCCTCGCATTTTCACTTACTCTGTCGTACTTTAAAAGGACTGAGTTCCCACAGACCGCGGTGTCCGGCGGCCCAGTCTCCCTCGGGTGGTGCAAATTTAATCTTCCTTCCGAAAAAAGAAACTGCATGCTTGATGGAGCAGTGTCTCCCCTCCCCCAAAAAATCATCTCAAAGGACCTGGCCACTTTTCCTGCTCAAAGGAAGTCATTTCTCTAGTGTGTGCCGATTGCTCGACGTTGTGCGATTCACACCGAGTTAGTTATGTCCTGGGAGTTTTACCTGGTCACGTGCGTGGTGAGGCCCCCCCCAGTAGCACTTGTTTCAAAGCGCCAGGTACATTTTATCGTGGCACTGCTGTAAGCTTATTTCGTTTACGGGTAGTCTCTGTACTGTCTCCCTCCCTCCCTCTCTCTCCCCCATCCCCTCCCCTCCCTCTCTCTCATTCTCTCTCTCTCCCCCATCCCCTCCCCTCCCTCTCTCTCCCTCCCTCCCTCTTTCTCTCCCCCTATCCCCTCCCCTCTCTCTCCCCTATCCCCTCCCCTCTCTTCCTCTCTCCACCCCCCTCTCTCCCTCTCTCCCTCCCTCCCTCCCTCTCTCTCCCCCTATCCCCTCCTCTCTCTCTCTCTCTCTCTCTCCCCCTCTCCCCTCTCTCTCTCCCCCTATCCCCTCTCCCCTCTCTCTCTCCCTGTCTCCACCCCCTCTCTCTCTCTCTCTCTGCAGGATGAGAATATCCATGATGTTCTGCAGCTGTTGGTGGCCCTCATGTCGGAGCACCCCGCCTCCATGATCCCCGCGTTCGACCAGAGGAACGGGATACGGTGAGAGCCTTGGCGCGTCAGACAGGCCCCCCGCAGTCCTGTACCCCCCCACTCACCATGCCTATCCTTCACATGCTTCCTCCTGCCTTGTGTTTGCAAATCATTTCAATTTGTGGGGCCTCCGGTGGCGTAACAGTCAAAGCATTCACCCGGAATGCAAGTTGCCCCCAGTTCGAAACCCGGCTGCGCCAGTCCAGCCCTGGCTAAGATCCCCAGTCTGGGCCTAGTTTGGCTCTCTGCCCCGGGGGGGGGAGAACCGGCATGAGCTTGTTGAGGAGCAGTAGGGCGAACTTGTCAACATAGTTGGGCGAGTTCCATCTCATAGGAGGCGAATCATTGCCTCGAGGTATTAGCTTGTCCCGTTGAGGAGGGCAGCGAGTTCGTGAGTGAGGGTAAATCAAATGAAATAGAGGGTGTAATTGGCCACCAAAACAAAAATCTGAAACAAATTAAAAGAAGTAAATAAATGATTCCAATTTGTCAGGGAAAATCATTTGAGAAAATGTCTCTGTACACCTGACACCTGACAAGAAGGCACAGGTGTGGAAGCACAGTTTTTTTAAATGTTTAAAAAATATATAAATTCTGTTCCTGTTCAAGGTTCTTGACCCCTGATGGACCACACCTTGCTACTTAGGTTGTGCATTTATTTTCCCATTTAATACAGTCATTGTTTCCTACATGTTTTCAGTACCATATGAAGGCATCCAGTTTGCCATTCCAAGCTATTCCCCTAGACGAACCTTTCAGTACCGTGCATTGAGAACGTTCACATCTCATCAACTCAGTTGCCTCCATCTAGAGTCCTTTTTGTCAGCATGTTAGATTTAGTGTGATGTTAATGAATGTTAGTGTTAGTGTTCATTTCAGTGAATGTGTTTGTGTCCAGGGTCATCTACAAGCTGCTGGCATCTAAGAGTGAGAGCATCCGAGTGCAAGCACTGAAGGTCCTGGGGTACTTCCTCAAGCACCTGGGCCACAAGTGAGTATCGACCAGGGCCTGTGTGCGTCTGTCTGTGTCTGTGTCTGTGTCTGTGTCTGTGTCTGTGTGTGTGTGTGTGTGTGTGTGTGTGTGTGTGTGTGTCTGTGTCTGTGTCTGTGTCTGTGTGTGTGTGTGTGTGTGTGTGTGTGTGTGTGTGTGTCTGTGTCTGTGTCTGTGTCTGTGTGTGCGCGTGCGCGCCTGTGCCTGTGCGTGTGTGTGTGTCTGTGTCTGTGTGTGTGTGGGGGGGCTTTGTGTGGAGCAGTGCCCTGTGTTTGTGGCTGTGTGTGGGGCAGCGCCCTGTGTTTGGGGTCCAACCACAGTCAACTTGTCTCCCACAGGAATGTGACTGCACCCCTCTGTTCAATTTGAGAGTGTCACTGCATTGCGATAGCATCGAATGAGCGCAAAGGTGATTCACTTAAAATGCAATAATAATACCATACAACAGTTTAGCAGATGCTTTTATCCAAAGCAACTTACAAAAGCATTCAGCTCGAGTAAACGAACGACCACTTGATGCTATAATGTCTAAGCACATCATTCGGCAAGTACGCCACATAAACAACACGAGTGCCAATTACAAAGGAAATTAACTATAAGTGCAACAGATTGATGTTATTTTTGTATATATGTATATAGGGATGGGTGGGTTGAGGTCCGAGGTGCAGTCTGAAGAGGTGTGTTTTCAGCCTGCTGCTGAAGATGGTGTCGGATCAGTAATGGTTGTGACAATACGCTCCTTAATGCTAATATTAAACTGAAAGTTACCTATCAAATTCAATAAACCCTTAATTATTGTCCACTTGAATCCAGCATCAATTACTTACAACTAGCCTAATAATGGCCTAAGTACTCTGAATACTTAGACCTAGGAATAATTATAGAATAATTGTCATTACTTCCCAACCTTTTTAAATGTAGTGTTTCTACTCAAAGAACTAAAAACACCCTTCGGCTTCAGTATATCCAGAGGACTTTGTCCATTGATCACTATTTCAATAGTATAAGAGAGAGAAATCGTACACAGTTATTTGATTAATCAATTGAATGTTTAGTCAAAGGAAATTAGGTATTCACTCTTGCCTGATTTGATTATCTTGAAACAGTGAAAATGATGCCAAAAGACCATTACACAAGTAACATTCGTTAATGATCTTTTGTGGAAGTCACGTTCCACAGAGGATTATAACACGGAATAAACTGGGCACACACTAGGGGAAGAAATATACTTAACAAGACAGGCAGAATCTAGCGAGGAAAAGTGTTCTATTAACTACAAGAGACCTGCTTGATCCGGTCATGAACCATAATAGAGATATATATATACTCTGGTTACTTACGGTTTCACTGAATGAGGAAAGCAGGAGAGAGTTAGGACAGGAAATCCGTCGGTCAGCTGAGTCACCGCGTGCCCGATTTGAATAACCAGAAGGCTAGCGAATCCCATGTAAGAAATTGCCTTCACTGTCCGGATGAAAAATATATTTCCTATATTTCATAAAAGGGGGAAAAGCGCACTATGACCACGGAAGAACCAACGGTAAGAAGAAGTTACTAGTAGTTAGGAAAAAGAAAAAAAGCATCTAGCCCTTTGTGCTAGTGCTTTAGTTTTTTTCTTCTTCGGGTCAGTAGGCATGTTCAGGATCTTACTGGTCGCCAGACTTTCCCCCCCTTTCGGGGCGTCACGCCAACACCTTCGGTGGGTTGTACTGGGTTAATTGTTCATATTTTTAGGGGAATAATTTAGTTGGTTAGGTGCTTTGTTATGCTAGTTGAACACATCATTTTAGCATAGATAAATTTATCGGGACATATCGAACAAGAGCATACCAAGAATGGCTAGGTAGGGTTGAGGTGGATCGAATTACCGAAAATACTCAGTGAAACTGTATATGAGCCCAACCAAACACACATTAACGGGGCTTTATGATGGTTACAGCTGTCGACACTAATAAGCACAGCTAAAGCGCGTTCGGAAGCCATAGTATTTTTTGGAAAACAACTAGAATTTCGGCTCTGTCATGATGGTCTATGAGAGGTTGTCGTTACCAGCGACATGTGAAAGATGGACCCAATGTGGTTCTATCGATACCACTGGAATTACAAATGCCTCGATGGGTGAGAGCTGTCTTAGTGGCACGAGGGTGACCTACACAATATTAGGCTGGTGGTTTTAATGTTGTGGCTGATCGGTGTATATATAACATGATAATATGTGTAACTATAGTTATAATAGATGTAAATGCATACATACTGGAATAATATTGTCAACTGCCCGACAATGGGCAGCAACTCGGCTGTCCTGACATCATATATATATGCCATACTTAAATATGCCATAAAAAACCCCCACCATTTTGTGCTGTTGTATGTATGTGTGCGTGTAGATGTACGTGTGTGTGCGTCTGTGCGTTTGTGTGTGTGTGTGTGTGTTTGTGCGCACCCCTGCGTGCATCTGCCTGGTTCTAAATGTAGTATATCCATTAATACACACACAGCTGTTGGCTTGTTTGTTTGTTGACATTAAATTCTTAATTCAGAATAGAGAAAAGCATAGTCGTATTTCCCACGTAGAATAATTAGCTTAAGATATATATAAAAAAGGAGGAGTCCGTGTGTGCCAGGGAGCTGTGTGCCCAGGCAGTGCGTTGGCGGAGTGATTATTCAGACGGAGCAGCGCCCACGCTGAGAGAGAGGCCTCTGGAGGGGGTCCTCCATCATGACCGTAGTGTGAGAGCAGAGCACCTGGATAACCTCCTCGCTCTTAAACCCAGAGAGCACTGACAAGAGAGTTACTGCTCATACCAGCATGGGAGGAGAGGAGTGAGTAAACAAATTAATCTGAGAGGGAGGGACGGAGGGAAGGTGACGGGGAGGGAGGGAGGGAAGGCCACAGGGAGGGAGGGAGGGAGGGAGTAAAAGAAGCAGGGAGGGAGGGAGGGAAGGAGAGAATAAAGGCCACAGGTAGGGAGGAAGGAGTAAAGGCCACAGGGAGGGAGGGAGGGAGGGAGGCTGTAGGAGCACTCTGTACTGGCAGAGTAGACATGGCCTTGGGGTTCTCTGTTTAAGAGGCAGGTGCTGAAAGGAGGATGTTCACCGGATGTTTAGGGATGACCTGTTCTTTTCCCCCTTCTGAAAATGAAAGGGAAATGTTTGTGTTGGCAGTAGTTATACTAGACAATGACAGACTGACCAAACCAGAGACCAGGGTACACGGTTTAACGAGAGGAAATTGTTGGCTAACAGTGATACAATTAACAATACAATTCAGCACACAATGGTATACTCTGAATGTGTTTACGTGATTAAATGTGGACATAAGAACATACTGTAGGCACATAAGAATACATAATGACGATCCGTTCGGCCCATCTAGGCTCGCCAAGTCCTAATCTAAAGAGTATCTATTACTGCATCTTGAACAGCCTAAGTGTTTCTGCCTCCACTACATGACCTGGCAAGCTGTTCCACACTGACTACTCTGTGTAAAGAAAACAAAGGAAAATTCTTGCATCTTTAAGACCTAAAATCTAGCTGGGCGGCTTGTCATCCAATGGTAGAGCCTGACTCCAGTCGTAATCAAGTAAACTGCTTTCTTGATGAACACCATGAAAGGACCGTCTATATCCCTCATCATCTCTGTGGAGTTACTTCTACTTTTTAACTACTACTTTAGCTCATATAAATTGTATAAGTTTCATAGCAATCACAAGTAGTGCATAGAAGTTTCTGAAGTGCGATTATTTAATATCAGTTCAATCTAGAATGCTCGCATGGAGGTATTGATCAAGTGTGGGACTAGCACTCTTCTGATTGGCTAGAGGTCTTAGCTTGGAATATAGTTGAGGTGATTATTGGTTACATGTCACATTGGATAAACTGGTATTGGCTCAATATTTTTATCCATTACTTGACCAGGATTGGATATAGGTTTGATTGTACTCTTCCAAGAACAGTACAGCATGCATTGATCTAGTTTCCTCTATCAATGAACTAATACAAGGGGTAGACACAATAATATATGTCAATATTTATTAACTAATTAGGAATCGGGCCACCCTTTGCCTTCAGAACAGCTTCAATGCTTGGAATGCTGTTATATAAATTGTGAACTGTTGTGAACTCGTGGGACATTGAACCATTCTTCAAGAAGGAAAGCCTCTAGCTCTTAGAGAGATTAAGGTTTGCAGTGTAGTGTAATGGTTAGGGAGCTGGGCTTGTAACTCAGAGGTTGCAGGTTCAATTCCCAGGTAGAGCACTGCTGTTGTACCCTTGAGCAAGGTACTTAACCTGAATTGCTTCAGTAAAATATCCAGCTGTATAAATGGATTGTATGTAAAGAAGTGTAAACTGTGTAAGTTGCTCTGGATAAGAGGGTCTGCTAAATGCCTAAAATGTAAATGTAAATGTAAGGTGGTGGAAATCTTCTCCACACTATGTTCCAGAACATCTCATAAAGGTTCAATAGTGTTTATATCCGGTGATTGGGGAGCCCACGGAAGGTGTTTGACTTCATCCTGGTGTTCATGAAACCACTCTTGAATCCATATAGCAGTGTGTATGGGGGTGATATTGTCTTGGAATATGGGTACATCTTGATGAAACAATGTTTGTTGAAGCCATAAGATGCACCTGGTCCCCTAAATGGCTTTGTTTTCATTGGTTGTTAATCTACCATGCAGAGTACTAACCAGACCCAATCACTCCCACGGGATGGCTGTCCAAACCACAACAAATCCACCACCTTTGGCTTTCTCCAAACATAAACCCGTCCAGATGTAGGAAAAAGAGTAAAAGAAGACATCAGACCATATTCCTTTCTTCCACTGCTCAGAATCTGTAGATTCAGATCTATGGTCATTTTTGAGCCCATCGTTTTGTGTTTTTTTAGCAACTATCCTTTGAAGTGTCTGTATTTCCCTGTTGGTGAGCTTCAAATAGTTTCTCTTTCCTGATGCAGTTTTTCCTTGTTTGGCATATTCCATCATGATGGACTGATCCCCTTGACATATTCAATAATTTTGTCATTTCTGTGACTGACTGACTATTTGACCTCTTTCAAAGTCTGTTAGATCTCTCGTGTTGCGATAGAAGCTCACATAATAAAGTGTTGATTTTAAAACGTCTTTTACCTCAGAAACATATTTCTAATTAGTATTGACATTAATATGAAATGCATGTGTTTGACTCCTTTTTCATTCGTTTGACTTAGTTGCTTCAAAATGCAAGTCCGTTATTTTGTCAACCCCCTGTATGTTTGCGTAACCTTGCTGTTTTATTTGTTTTGTACGTACGACGTTATGTTTGACGATATCTAGAAATAACATGACAGAGCTGTTAACGCTATGTTGTTATTGGCCTCTCAGGTAGTCATGGTTTTCAGGGAGTTGCTTTTGAAGCAGCCCCTTCAGAACAAGAGTAGATCAAAGAGGGCGTGTAACTAACGCAGACGGCACTTCTGCGTTTCTGGACACCATGGTGAATTTTCTCCCCTTCACAGCCTGTGGTGGGGTGTGCTGTTCTTTACCTTGGTGCAGTGTCTCAAACTGAGCATGACGCGTTCTGAATCTGACACCCAAAAAAACCATTATAACAAGCAATGGATTTCAGGGTCTGAACTGATGTGTTTCAGACAGGCGCACAGTCACAGGAACAGTGGCGATGCAAGAAGATGAATCATCTTTTTTTGTTGCTTTTCTTCCCTCCACCCAACAATTCCATGTAGTGGAAATGTCCGGGTCCCCATCACTAATGTTCATCTCCCCCTTGTGAAAGCAATCCTAAGCGCCCAATTTACTGGCAGAGCCCAAAACCCCAAAAGTGTTCCAGTTGTCAGGATACCCAGACTCGAGGCAGCGGCAACAGCGTTGCCTTGGCTCCGCGTGGTTGTTGTGACAAAAAAGGAGTTTGTTATGGAGCCAGGGCGCTGTCGTCCGCGACAGCCTGTCCCCCACCTCCGCCCCCGCGGCCACCGGCAGGGCCACTTCGTTATCCCTCCGCCTCGACGCGGCTCCTGACAGCCCGGCTGAGTGATCGGGCCCTCCGCGACGGCCCTGTTTTTTGGGTAATGGCCTGCAGACTGCCACGTGCGCGGGCTCGCCGAAAAGCCTTTGGTGAGCCGTGGTTGGCTGACGGGAGGTTTGTGCTCATGTCTCTGCAGGAGGAAGGTGGAGATCATGCACACGCACAGCCTCTTCACTCTGTTGGGAGAGAGACTCATGCTGCACACCAACACTGTGACTGTCACCACCTACAACACGCTGTACGAGGTAAAGGACACCGCACACCTCACAACACTTACACCTGGGCAACTACAACACGCTCTGCGAGGTAAAGGTACACCGCACACCTCACAACACTTACACATGGGCAACTACAACACGCTCTGCGAGGTAAAGGACACTGCACACCTCACAACACTTACACATGGGCAACTACAACACGCTCTGCGAGGTAAAGGTACACCGCACACCTCACAACACTTACACATGGGCAACTACAACACGCTCTGCGAGGTAAAGGACACCACACTCTTCACAACACATACACCTGGGCTCAGCACACTCTCCGAGTAAAGGACACCACACTCTTCACAATACATACACCTGGACACCTACAGCACACTCTCTGAGGTAATGGACACCACACCCTTCACAACACCTACACCTGGGCAACTGCAGCACGCTTTACCAGGTAATAGACACCGCACCCCTCACATTACATACACATGGTAGCCCAAGCCCTTCATGAAGAGGCACCAGCCTTTGAATCTGGGAACCTGTTCTCTGTTTTAGCTTTGTCAGGTGTCATCCCTTCATGTAATTATGAAGTAATGTTGTTATTGATTATTGTTTGGCAGCATGTGGGAACTATGATATAAGGCAGGAGTGCCCGGGTTTGGTCCTGGAGCTCTACTGGGTGTGCAGGCTTTGGTTCCAGCCTAGCACTAACACAGCTGGTGTGAGGACTGAACTTGGGCACCCCTGATATAAGGCAAGGTTGCTCTTATAGACGGATAGGCTCTGTGCATATTAGCGCGATGTACATGTTTCTCTTAAGGGTAATTGTTTGGCACTGCGTATATACTAAAACTATATGCTGATATTTTAGCACTGTCTTTCAGCTTTGTGCTCATTTACGGTGTTACAAGTTGTCATGTCATAATGTCATCTCATCTCATCTCAAGTCCGTATAAGAGCATCTAATACATAAATAAGTGTAAAAGAATAAGTAAAGCTGTCTGGCCTAAAAGAGCACCATTTCCGGGCTGAAGGTGTGCGTGGCCGTGGCAACCATGACTGAGTGATGGATGACTGTGACTGAACTTGTGCTGTGTGCCCTTCATCAGATCCTCACGGAACAGGTGTGCACACAGGTGGTCCACAAGCCTCATCCCGAGCCAGACTCCACAGTCAAGATCCAGAACCCGAGTACGTGCCCTTCACAGCCCCCACTGTCCTTCGAACCCGCCACCTTCACCGGCTGTCCAGCACTGACGCTGAGACTCGCGTCAGTGCTGTAGCAGTAGGTTGACCCGTGTCTGTCTCTCCCTCTCTCTTCTCTCTCTCTTCTCTCTCTCTCTCTCTCTCTCTCTCTCTCTCTCTCTCTCTCTTTTCTCTCTCTCTCTCTCTCTCTCTCTCTCTCTCTCTCTCTCTCTCTCTCTCCCTCTCTCTCTCTCTCTCTCTCTCTCTCCTCTCCCTCCCTCTCTCTCTCTCTCTGGTGTCAGTGATTCTGAAGGTGGTGGCCACCCTGCTGAAGAACTCCACGCCCAGCGGAGAGCTGATGGAGGTGCGCCGTCTCTTCCTGTCGGACATGATCAAACTGTTCAGCAACAGCCGAGAGAACAGACGGTGAGGACGACTCCACCCATTAAAACAATTAGCGCCGTGATTAATGTATCGAAGGAAAGACAAAGAAGACATTGTTCACCCTCTCTCTTTCTGTTTTAATGGGCTCCCCTGGATACTAAATCTTTCTTTAATTCTTGTCACATTCACAGGAGCAGCTGTTTGCTTAAACACACGTGTGCACACACACACACACACACTCTTTATTTGATCTTGTATCAACACCTTGCATCTACCATGCAATGACACTGTAGATTTTTCTTTTTCAGCAAGTGTCAGTGTCGCAATGCAATGCTCTGGTGGTTTAACATTGTGAGTTCTCAGTGCTTGCAATGTACAGTGCTACATTTTGTGTTTTAATGGTGCATTTACACTCCCCAAAGTCTCGGATGAATGGATCCAGAATCAGGCAGGCATTCGGTGACTGAGAGAAGAGCTTAGGTGTGTGACGGCTGCGAGGAATCGGTTATTGATCGGGGATTCCGGTGGGGGGCGTGTTCGGGTTGGGTTGGTTCTGCTTTGCAGGTGTCTGCTGCAGTGCTCCGTGTGGCAGGACTGGATGTTCTCTCTGGGCTACATCAACCCCAAGAACTCAGAGGAGCAGAAGATCACCGAGATGGTGTACAACATCTTCCGCATCCTGCTCTACCACGCCATCAAGTACGAGTGGGGTGGCTGGCGCGTCTGGGTGGACACACTCTCAATAGCACACTCGAAGGTGAGATGGAAGGGGGAACACTGCCCTCTGGTGTTGGGGAGGAGAATCTCTGCTTGGTGGTAATTCATGAGACTGCCATTGACCCTCAGCCCAGACTTTGTTCGTTATAATACTGCATTCTGTGGTGCAGTTTCAGACTGTTATGTGGGAAGAGACTTGACTGTGAGGCCAAGAACAGCTTTGTGTATATAAAAAAAAAGAAGCTTAATCACCAACCATAAATGTGTTTTTGATTTATGACATGTCCTTCATCCTGAGTTTGTCAGAAATGAACGTCTGTATGCCTCTACAAGGTTTTCAGTGCATGGCGAGGAATAAACGCTAGCTGTCATGAACATTGAAAAAACTAAACAAAAAGGCACTGTTCAAACTTCTCTGTGGATTTCGTACCCTGCAGTGCCTCTAGTGGTTGAATTCTGGCACTGCAGTAGCCACTCACTCAGTCAGTGAGTGGTGGAACGCTGCCGTTTCCTGGGCTGCTGCTTGCAGTTGCAGCCAAAAATGTTTAGATTTGAGGGGCCTCGGGTGGCATAACGGTCTAAGCATTCGCTTGGAATGCAAGTTGCCTACTGCAGCCGCAGTTCGAAACCCGACTGCGCCAGTCCAGCCCTGACCAGGGGCGGCGATTGACTGTCCGCTGCAGGGGGCGGGGGAAGGGTGAGCCGGCACAAGCTCACCGAGAAGCGCGAAGGGTGTCTCTAGAGAGTAGGTGAGCGAGTTCCATCTCAGAGGAGGCGGATCATCGCCCGCCTTGGGGAATTAGCTTGACCTGGAGGATGGGCGGCAGGTTCGGGGGGGACGAATCAAAATAAATAGAGGGTATAATTGGCTACCAAATTGGGAGAAAAACAGGAAAAATTTATAGAAAAGAGACAAGCATAATGACTCGGCCGCCATTCACGCTCCTGTGCGTCTCCTCTCCCCCCAGGTGACATACGAGGCCCACAAGGAGTACCTGGCCAAGATGTACGAGGAGTACCAGCGGCAGGAGGAGGAGAACATCAAGAAGGGGAAGAAGGGTCTGGTCAGCACCATCTCGGGCCTCTCGGCCCAGGCCTCGGCCATCAAGGGCGCCATCGAGATCGACGACGGCTCGCAGACGCAGACTCCCGAGAGCGAGGCCGACTACCCCGAGAGCGCCGAGTCTCGAAACCTGCTGGCGGAGGCCAAGGGCGAGGAGGACGACGAGGAGGAGGAGGAGGAGGCGGCGTTAGCCGGGGTGGAGCGGGCGGTGGCCGGGGTGCGGGTGGAGGTGCACGACCTCCTGGTGGACATCAAGGCGGAGAAGGTGGAGGCCACGGAGGTGAAGCTGGACGACATGGACCTGTCGCCGGAGACGCTGGCGGGCGTGGTGACGGAGAACGGGGCGCTGGTGGAGGTGGACTCGCTCCTGGACAGCGTGTACTGCGCCGGCGTGGGCGGGGTCGGGGTCAACGGCGAGAGCGGAGAGGACAAGAACGCGGGGCCCCTCATCACGCTGGCCGACGACAAGGACAGCGTCCCCAACAACAACCGCTTCCTGTTCGGGAAGGTGGCGGCCGCCGAGCCTCTGGCGCTCCCCAGCCCCGAGCCTCAGGTCCACACCAGCGCCAGCGACGACCTGGGCCTGCTGGCCCACATGACGGGCAGCTCGGACCTGCCCCCGCCCCCCCCCAGCATCCTGGAGGACGGCGAGTTCAAGCTGCGGACGGTGCTGGAGGACATCGGCGGGATCGGCGAGCCGGCCCAGAGCGCTGCCGGGCCCAAGGGCGGAGAGGGCGCCGAGGCGGTTGCCGTGGTGACGGAGGGAGACGCCTCCAACGCCAAGCCGGGGGGTGGGGCCGACGCTGCCAGCACCATGTCCGACACGGAGCGGTCCGACGACGGCAAGGACAAGGAGATCAAGAAGATCCAGACCACCACCACCACACAGGTACCAGGAACCAGACGGATACGCTTCTGGCTTGTTCGCGCTAAAGCACTAAGTGCGCCAACTGTCTCCCAGGGTAAAATTAGCCTTGGTGCCCAAGTGTGTGTATTATGAAGTGGGTACAGATGGCGTCTATCAGAAGCGTGTCCAGGGAGGGTTAATGTTTTGGAAAGGTAGGACGAATGAGAAATGCTCTCCTGTTGATTCTCTAGCGGTTAAAAATATCTAAGACCTTAACACACAGCAACAAATTTGCTGGCCTTTCGCCCTCTGGTGGAAAACCCTTGTTACTGCAAGAGCAAACTCCATAGGTCTGTCAGTGAGCAAAGGACACCTCTGTTCCGAGGTGCATCAGCACCAGAGAGAGAGTGTCAAAGTCCCTCTAAGTACGAACAAGACACATAAGGACATCAGGTTAGCCTCTGTCGCTAACGCGGCCCCCAATGTAGACACCAGCGTGGAACAGAAGCACTGAGTCACGTGTACAGGGGACTCAGAGAGCCGACAGCCCCCCATCCCTCTTTCTCAGTCCTGTGTCTGAACTGAATTGTGTTCGACTAAGCGGATGTGTAATAACAGTGTGACTGTTCCCGGGCCCACCGAACGGCCCGTCAAACAGTCATTTTTAATAGAGGCTCCACGTCGAGCAACGAAATGATTCTTCTCGGCAGAAGGAGAGGAGGCTATTAATGCAGTCTTAATCCTGTGGTGGGAGAAATGAAGGGCAGAGAGACGGGATTAAGGTGCAATACTGCGCTGCTAATTTGAGAGCCGACACTTCCTCTTTGCGTCGTCCGCTCTGCGGCGTAGGTGGAAGTTGCACGTGCGTGCTGGTCCCAAGCCAGTTTTGCGCTTTTCTTCCCAGCGGTTAAGGCTAGGGATTTGGGTGGGGTTAGCTGGTCGCGGATCAGTGCTTTAGGGGAAACTTCCGCCTCGAGCATGTCCTGTAATCCAATAAAGGTCAAAGCGTCTTAACCCAGGAAGCGATTCTGCTGGAAGGCAAGGTCGTTTATTTAGCCCCCACCGTCTGCAGTTTGCAGCCTCTCGTCGAAGAATCGGGAGTCCCGTGGGTTTACCGCGGCCTACATTCCACGGCTACAACTCCCGTCTTTGCCTACCGTTTTTAAAGCCAGGATTGAGTCTCGCATTTGAGCATCAGCTTAAGCTGCAGCTTGTTTGTCCCCTTAAATCAACATATGGAGTCTGGTCACCCCTGAGCAAACAACAAAGTGTATTCGTTCATTCAGTTAAGGGAAGAATCCCAGTATGTTTGGAGCTAACTCCAGCCTTAGTCTGTCTGTGTCTTCACGTAGTGTGCACTAACGCAGTGGCTCCCAAACTTAAGGGCTGTGAGAGGGCTTGAGGAGGGTGCTATGCGGATGTGCAATGACCTCATTAAATAACCCGTTAACATCGGTGAAATTAAACACCGCCCCAGTCACAGTGTGAATGCAGTTGTTTTGACATAACGTTAAAGCGTCGATGCTGAACTCTCGGTCCTGAGGGCCGCAGTGGTTCACAGGTATTTCTTCCAGCCGAGCACTGCCTGCACCCGCTGCCACTGATCGATTAGTACACCCCGCCTTGGGTTAAGAGGTGAGCTAATTGATATCAGATATTGTTTCAGTCGATTGCCCGCAGGACCCAGCGTTAACTGTGTTGGTGTACAATTGATACTTCACCCAAAATCAATGCAATCTTCACCCGCCCCTCCGATGTAGATGTACGTACGATGTACTACGTGTCCAAAGAAGACTTGCCAGGGAATGAGCTTCTACACGAACAGCAAATCGTTAGCATAAAAAATATTAGCATTGTTAGCATCGATGTCCGAAAACAATGGGAATCTTAAAAACCCATTCATAATGAGTCTCTGTAGAATGTGTCTGCCCTCTGTGCGGCACGGTGCTGAGTGGCAATTGTGTGTGTGTGTGTGTGTGTGTGTGTGTGTGTGTGTGTGTGTGTGTGTGTGTGTGTGTGTGTGTGTGTGTGTGTGTGTGTGTGGATAGTGTGTGTGTGAGTGTGTGTGTGTGTGCATATGTGTGTGTGTGTGTGTGAGTGTGAGTGTGTGTGTGTGTGTGTGTGTGTGTGTGTGTGAGTGTGTGTGAGAGTGTGTGTGTGTGTGTGTGTGTGTGTGTGTGTGTGTGTGTGTGTGTGTGTGTGTGTGGATAAGTGCGTGCATGAGCGTATGTGAACAAATGTGCATGTGGGTCTGTGGTAAAGGGGTGTCGTCGCGCTCAGAAAGCATTGCGTTGGAGGGAGTGGGGCGGCTGCAGGTTAACGCGGGGCCTGTATCCCCTCCCCTCCCCCAGACGCTGCAGGGGCGGGCGGCCGGTCAGACGGAGCGGGACCTGCGGGTGGACCTGGGCTTCCGCGGGATGCCCATGACGGAGGAGCAGCGGCGGCAGTTCAGCCCCGGCCCGCGCACCACCATGTTCCGCATCCCAGAGTTCAAGTGGTCCCCCATGCACCAGAGGCTGCTGACCGACCTGCTGTTTGCCCTGGAGACGGACGTGCACGTCTGGAGGAGGTCAGCGTTCGCTCTCGAAACCGCCCCCCCCCCCCCCGGGGGCAGCGTACTTTACAGCCAGCTTCCATTTGAGCTCTCGCTATTTCATTTGTGACTTTTTTGTGTGATATTACTGTTATTCTTATGTCGTTGTCATTGTTTTTTCTCTCTCTCTTGCTCTCTTTTTAACTAACGTTTAAAGTGGATTGTTATTTCAGACTGGTTTTCAGACTGGAATTTCTGCTTTAGAAAAAAAAAAAGTTTCCTGTTTAAAACTGTTAACACTACACATTAGATTTGATATTGCCCATAAAACATTTTTCTACAATATTTATTTTCTCCTACTAAACACTAGTCCCGTAAAGGAATATCTAGCAATGTATACATATCCAAAGTTGGAAGTAAACACATTTTTTCTACTTTTAGTTATTTGTAAAGCTCAAACTGTGATAGTAGTATATTCTCTGCACGCTGGTCTTTGGCCATGGCAAGATGTGAAGTACACAGTGGCTCATTTTGTGTTGTGTTTTGTGTAATTACTCTTTTTCGTCTTTTCAAAGTGGCCTCTGATTCAACTAGAGCAGTGGGCCTGAGTGATATAGATCTCTCTCTTCCCCCATCCCTCTCTTTGCAGCCATTCAACCAAATCAGTCATGGACTTTGTGAACAGCAACGAGAACATCATTTTTGTACATAATACAATCCACCTAATTTCTCAAATGGTAGACAACATCATCATCGCTTGTGGAGGAATCCTGCCGCTGCTGTCTGCGGCCACGTCACCTTCTGTAAGTGGGAGACCAGCCTCCTCCTGTGGGATCTCACTGCCATCCAGTGGTAGTTGTGTGTTATTGCATGCCCAGGAAATCGCACCAAGATCGTTTCGAGATCGGCCTAAGGACATGTGAATTAAATGGCACCTATGGTCGTCGCCTTAAGAAATTCCAGTTTCTTTGACCTTGCTTTTAACATTTAGTGCATAAGTCTATTTGGAGACAAAAATTCAATAATATGATTTCTGGTGATAAATGCTTGATTTGTCCAAGCAAAAGCTTTCCCTGAGATCATAGGCGCTTTTTAATGGCTTCTGAGAATATGGTCTAATCGGGTCTCACGATGTGTGCCTGGCTTATTCCAGCTATGCTCTTATAGCTCAACTCTACCTTTGCTGGGTCATAATTTGCTATAGCCAATTTGTTATTTAGTTCCTTTTTTTTAGTTAACTAATCAATCAATAGACTCTTGGTAAATATTTAGTTCTGCTACGTGCTTGACCAGTGACCTTTTGCAATTTTAATCATCTTTTGTTTTTTTGTTTTTTTATTATGTTTGTTGTATTCTGTTGTCCGTTTTTGTCTGTTGCATGTCCAGAGTTCTAAGGTTAGTACCAATGCTGTAAGTTTCTTTCTTTTATACTTTCCTAACATTTTTCCTAGTGTGCTTCTTGTTTTAACCAGCATGCACTCGCACCAAATGCCAGAGCTTCTTTTAATATGCAGCTTGTTACTTGCGATCACTTGCCTTCTGGTGTGCTCTTTTGTAATAAATAAATCATGATAATGCTATGTTTTTTACGGGAAGAACTCGGGTTGTCTGTATGTAATATGCACTAGTGTTTAAAAAGACATTTGGTATCTCTCTGATCTGTTTTTCCAGTTTCTTTTCTCATGCCCTTTGGTGAGTAAAAGAGAACCTGAGG
This sequence comes from Aldrovandia affinis, assembly GCA_029706075.1. Taxonomy (NCBI): domain Eukaryota; kingdom Metazoa; phylum Chordata; class Actinopteri; order Notacanthiformes; family Halosauridae; genus Aldrovandia; species Aldrovandia affinis. Next base: position 4,578,683 of record JAINUG010000052.1, on the reverse strand, counting down.
AATCGCATTTTGGGCGTGGCCCACCTGTCAATCAGCATTACAGCCAACCAATGATGGTCTCAAACACCTTCACATTCCGCCGTGTTCCAGATCCAGTGGTAGATTTGAAAACTAAGATCAGGCCATAGCTGAAGGAGCACAACAGCCGCAGTGCTGTGTAAATTTGCACACTCCGGCTGAAAATATGAATACGAAGTCCGCCGGCTCAATAACCATCTTGGGCCACACGCTCAATGGCGCATAGTCGATACTCACCTGGCTCGATCACTGGAAACCCGCACGATGTGTAGATCGTAATGCGTGTATAGATCCTGTTCACAGACCCGGAGTTAAATGTTCAGTTCTCGGACAACTAATTCCTTTTTCAAAGAGTTTACGTTTTTCATCGATTCGTTGATAGACCTACAACTGAAATCAGTGAAGTCCTACACGCTGTGTAGACACCTAGTCATTGGAACTAAGCACTTTGTGTAAAGCAAAGTTTCAAAGCCAAATTTTAACCGTAATGAGCCACACCTGCGTTGCAAAAAATCTGTTTAAGCACAAAATTATGCAACTTCAACAGATTTTCAATTGATTAAGAGATTGGCTACAGAAAGCGTAAAACCTCACTGTCTTCCAGTTAACATCATAGACTGGCCCCTGTGCACATGAAAGAGAATCGAACTCTGGACATGTGGCCCTTTTTCTGCTCTCTGAAGAACTCTCTTAAAGGCTCTTTTATAGTGTATTAACTACACCATATTAAATATGTTTGTTTTTTTACATCTATATTTGTATAATATGTTTTTAATCTTAGTTTTTTCATATAAAAATGTTTTTGATTGTTTTGAGGTTTTCCCCTAATGTTTGCTATGCGCGTATGGTGGTTGCCGCGGAAACAAGCTGTGCGTGAGCATAACTGGTGCGGGTGAGGGGACGTGTCGTCCTATCAGGGGACCTGCGTCTCTCTCTCTCTCTCTCGGGGAAAGGAGGGATGTTTAAAGCTGTCTCCCTCTCTGTCGGATGTGAAGAAAGGAAACGCTCGCCCTCAAAAGGTGGCAAAGAGTGGCGGGACCCCCCCCCTGTCTGAGAGCGGGGGTACTGGGGGAGAGGTGGGTAGCTGCAGAAGTCATGACCCCCCCCCCCCCCCCCTTACTTCCTTCAACCTCTTCCTCCCTCCCTCTTTCAACAGATGAAACTAAATGTAACTCAAACGTTAATAAAGCCAACGGACATAGCTTCTTTATAACGCAATAACTCTTTTTGTCTGTGTGACCAAACAGTAGCGTAAGAATCAACAAGCGAACGGAAGCTTATTGCTAACTTGGCTCTATTTGAGTTTATAACGCTTTGTGCAATTCTGTCTAGTTAACCCCTTTATGATTTTGTCATGGGTCCTATTGCGTTAAATGTTTGCATAGTTCCTATGTTGTAAGATGGCGATGTAGTGCTGTAGCCTATCAAAAACAACATGGAGTAATTACATTTCTCCGCTCCATGGAAAGCATCTGTACGTGTGCCGATTAGCTGTTGAGAGAGGAAGACACAGGCACGTTTGGGACGCTGAATCCCCCACCCACACAGCTCACAGTGCACTGTACCACCAGCACCGCGCACAACCACACCACTCTTCCTGATGCCTCTGTGTGTCAGGCCTCTTCACTGTCCAGTCATGTGACTCTGCACCTCTTCACCCCCCCCCACACACACACGCCCTGCATGATCCGGCATTGATGGAGCCGTTAGGAGAGGAGCTGCGGGCTCTCGTACCAACGCCCCCCCGTTTAGGAGAGCCACACTCCAGTCCTCCTCGGAGCCTGTCTGCTTCCGGCTTCCTGCGTTCTGAGCTGTGTTGCTGCCACCAAAGCTTTGATTATAGTAATGATTGAGGGAGTACAATCTGACCAGAACGGGCCTCAGAAGGATTTGGTGGCTCTGTAGTCCGCTCTACAGTGTTGACTTTGAGGTGAAGTGTGGTGTTTGTAGTACCGGGACCGTGATTGAGGCCGCGCCTCAATGCGTTTCCCCCTCTCCGCAGACAGAGCTGGAGAGCATCGAGGCCACGCAAGGCATGTCCTCCGAGACGGCCGTCACCTTCCTCAGCCGCCTCATGGCCATGGTGGACGTGCTGGTGTTCGCCAGCTCCCTCAACTTCAGCGAGATCGAGGCCGAGAAGAACATGTCCTCCGGGGGCCTGATGCGCCAGTGTCTGAGACTAGGTGAGTGAGTGTGTGTGTTCATGCTTCAGTGATTGCCTCTCCCTCTCTCCTTTTTCCTCCTTTTTTCTCTCTGTCCTTCTCAACCCGTCCTTCCCTCTCTCTCTGCAGTGTGCTGTGTGGCTGTGCGGAATTGTTTGGAGTGCAGGCAGAGGCAGAGGGACAGGACGACCAAGAGCTCCATCCCAAACAGCAAAACCCAGGAGAACCTGCAGAATGTCCCGCCTGCCAGCAAGGTACCTACATGGTGATGTGCCCTCACTGCATCATTAGAGCTCTCTGCCCCCTGTCCCTTATACATCCTATTAAACCATTACAATGCTCTATTACACTGTTATTAAACCATTACAACTCTCTATTACATTGTTATTAAACCATTACAACTCTCTATTACATTGTTATTAAACCATTTCAACTCTCTATTACACTCTTATTAAACCATTTCAACTCTCTATTACATTGTTATTAAACCATTACAACTCTCTATTCCACCCTTATTAAACCATTTCAGTTCTCTATTTCACGCCTACTAAACCATTACAACTCTCTATTACACTCTTATTAAACCATTACCTACTAAACCATGACAGTTTGAAGTTGGACTCTATAATACACCCCCATCACAGCTTGACACAAATGCCCCTTAACATCAGTATAACTGCTAAGCTGCTAAACAAGATTATAGTAATTACACTGCATTCCCTTCTGATTCCTATAAATGTAACATTTCAGACGATGCTTTTTATGTTTACTCAATGTAGTCCCTATTTGCATGTTTCATCCTTGAATTTGAATTCTTCTGAATTCATAAGCAGGCATTACCAAAAGTATTTAATTCTCAAATGTAGAACTGTTGTCATCTAACCATTTCCCATCTCTTCTATTTTTATGCAATCTTTTCACAGTATAGCTCTGCTGTTTGGTGTCAGAAATAGGTAGTGTGGAGTGTGTGCGGCACGGAGGGGGGTTTGAAGTGTGTGCTGTTGTTGTTGAGGTATTTTTTGCTTTCGACTGCCATAGAGAATGTCCCCAGTAACCTTTCTCCTGTGAAGGATCCAGACAGGCTTCTTCAGGATGTGGACATCAATCGACTGCGCGCTGTCGTTTTCCGAGATGTGGTGAGTGTGTGTGTGTTTGTGTGTGTGTGTGTGTGTGTGTGTGTGTGTGTGTGTGTGTGTGTGTGTGTGTGTGCGAATGTGTGTCCACTCCAGTAGGGAGAAAGAGGGAAGGGATTAAGCACCATTGTTGATGTGCCAAACTACTGTACAATACAATACAATACAATACAATACAATACAATAAAATACAATATGACTTTACTTATTCATTGATTTTGAGCCATGAGAGTGGCACACTTAATATTATACATGCATAAAAGCAACTTGTGAAATGTACAATGTTCAGCTGAAACACACACCAGGCAGTGCTAAAAAGAAGGAAAGCTGAGCAGAATGAAACGTGTAAACACAGTAGGCACTGCAGATGTAGAGAGCTGTTGGGAGTGTGTGGGATTTGACAGGGCGAAACATCGAAAGGATCAGGCCAGCGGAGAGCGCTTGCACTCACTACCGCACACGGCATCACGACCACTGTAGAAATGGAGAGCTTTCTCATTGGCCGTTTTTAAATGTTTATTGGTTGTTGAGGCCGCAGGCGCCTGCAGGGGGCTTCGAGGCGGGGCGGGGGGTGAGGATGTGACATCTCCCTCTCGCTCTGCAGGATGACAGTAAGCAGGCGCAATTCCTGGCGCTGGCCGTGGTCTACTTCATCTCCGTCCTGATGGTGTCCAAGTACCGGGACATCCTGGAGCCCCAGCGCGAGATCGCCAGGTCGAGCAGCCAATCGGGGAGGAGTATCCGGCAAGAGATCAATTCACCTACCAGCACCGGTGCGATCCTGACCCCTCCCCTTTACTCATCTCCCCTCCTCCCCACCCCCCCCAAACACCCTACGGCTTTCTGGACATGGCTCTGTCCTTGTCCCTGTCTGTCAGGTTGCTCCCAGCTCTCCATAAGGGGGTCTGTTGCTACACACCGCATCCCCATGATTAATTCATGCTACGCGCTAATAACAGCACATTCAATTAATTCTGACAACAGGGGTGCTCATAGGAAAAGGTGTCACACCACCCCAAGAGATGTAAATCTCTCATCTTAAATTTTAAATATTCTGAGGTTTTCTTTTTTCTTTTCTTTTTCCAAATACCTTGAGAGAAAAAAAAAATGAACGACTTTGAGAGTCAAGTGTAAAAAAAAGATTCAGGCCTTGGTGGTTATTGAGCTTAGAAAGCTCAGGTAGAAATGGAAGTGGGACGGTGATGCATTATTCAACGCATACACGCCCGTCGAAGGCAGCTGTGCTGCTAGTGCCTTGTGCTGTAAGCCCAGGCTTCCACTGTCGGAGGCTGGAAAAGTCAGAGCGGGGGGAGACAGAGGGAGGTGGATGGAAAGAGAGAGAGAGAGAAAGTAAGAGGGAGAGAGAGAGGGTAAGAGAGAAAGTAAGAGAGCGAGTGAGCAAGAGAGAGAGAGAGAGAGAGAGAGAGAGAGAGCGAGTGAGCGAGCGAGCGAAAGAGGGAGAGAGAGAGAGAGGGTAAGAGAGAAAGTAAGAGGGAGAGAGAGAGAGAGAGGGTAAGAGAGAAAATAAGAGAGTGAGCAAGAGAGAGAGAGAGAGCGAGTGAGCGAGCGAAAGAGAGAGAGAGAGAGAGAGAGGGGTAAGAGAGAAAGTAAGAGGGAAATGGAGAGAGAGAGAGCGAGAGAGAGGGTAAGAGAGAAAGTAAGAGGGAGAGAGAGAGAGAGGGTAAGAGAGAAAGTAAGAGGGAGAGAGAGAGAGGGTAAGAGAGAAAGTAAGAGAGAGAGTTTTGGCGGGAGGGAAGGGCAGGCCTTTCCGGGCGGGGCGACGTGGACACGGCCGTTCTATTTCCAGCTCCATCTGTCAGTGCCGATTAAGCGGGCAATCCACCAAAGGAGGATGGGATCATACAGAGGGTCGGGGGAGAAGGGAGGGGGGAATCTTTCAGGCGGCATGTGGCAGACGAGTGTCTGTGATGGACCAGGAAATGCAGACATCTTCTCCCGCTAAATCAGGCCCGGCTGACCTCGTTAGTGACTCATGATGAATATCAATGAAGCCGGCCTGGCATCTGGGGAACAACTGGGCGGGGTCAGGCTTGTGTGCGCCTGTGTGTGCGTGTGTGTGTGTGTGTGTGGGTTTGGGTGTGTGTGTGTGTGTGTGTGTGAGTGGGGAGGGGGTGGAGGAGGGGGAGGAGGCAGGCCCCACAACTTCGCCTGTGGTGAACTTGGCAGTTTGGAGAGGCCAAGATCAGGCTTTTCTTGGGAGGATATCCTTTCCTGGCTTTCTGTGCCATTATACGGTGCAAAAATTACTTTTGCAAGTCTTAGGACACATTCCCGGACAGGACAACTTCCTTTATGCCGTAGGACTCGCTTGAAAGAGCGGCCCAAATTCGTAGTCACCTGCACAGGGGGAAAAATATTTTGTGCGATGCAGTTGCCACGTTGGGCAAATTTTAGAATGGATTTTTGTCCAAAAACGATGAATCCAAAGCGCTGCTTAGTGAAGACGGATGCGTGGCAGAAACGCTCGTTATGTAACCCACCATGTTTAGAGGGCTGGCTGGCCATTGCTTTAACGTTATATGGACAAATTCCATGACGTGGGACGTTCGATCTGAAACATCTGGTGCAGCTTTGGACAGCAGTTCAAAGCAAAAAAAAAAAAAGGTAGAAAACACGATTCAAGTTTGAGACAGTCTCGAATGAACCCTGAGCTGGCCAATGCACGATGGCCTCAAAAGCCAGCCCAGGAGAGCAGCACCGTGTCGACTTTCAGATTTTTATGAAATTTGATCTAAAGTTTGATTTAAAATGTGCCTATTGTGAGCATTTAAAAAAATTCTATATATATTATTTTTGTTAAACAGAAAATAATAAATACAATTTGTAGAACAATTGATGTGAGAGGGTTCCGGAACAATTGTGGATGGCACTAAGGCACTAAAGCGTGTGGTACCCACGCGACCAGTTGGAGGCTCGCTGAAGCTCCGGGTGTTATGAGGTTTGAGAAGCTGTCACCCGCCCAGTACAGGTGATCGTACCTGAACCAGGTGGTTATGAGGTCTCAAAGCGGATGGTCTACGGGCCCAGAGACCAGTACCATTTCAAAGAAGGCTCCGAGTCCCCCCCCCCATCTGGCTATGCCGCGTATCACGTTGAAGCGACTGTGAGCTCCGTGATTATCTCTCCATCGCTAATCCAGCACAAATGGCCCGGCCCGTTTCATCTCCAGGGGCGAGGCTCAGCCTCAGATCTCATTAATAAGCTTTCTGAAATTATCCTTTCCATCTCTCTGAACTGGATTTCAATTGAATATGGGGATTATGAGGATGGGGAAGCGGTCGGGCACTTTGCAGCGAGCGGCTTATCTCCACGATGGATGCGCTCGGCGGAAATCTCAGAGTCACATCGCGCAGGCGTTGGAGCCCCTGCTGAATGGTGTGGGGGTTATGGCAAAAAGGGTCGACTGGGGGGTTCTGTTGTTGTTTTTCTGCCCTTTATGCTAATATGTCTGTAGTTAAATCAGTGAAATTATTTGCCAACTCTTCTGCTATTGATAAATTAAGGAAGTGTTTAACGTTTTTCGTTTTTCGCCCGGCGCACTTTTTGGCAGTGTGGGATGGGGGGGAAAAGGGGAAAGAGGTGTTTTTTTTTCCGGACGAGGGCGCTCACGTTCACTGTGTCCCCTCTCCCGGCGTGTCCCAGAGAACCCCTCGGCCTTTGGGGACGGCGGTAAGGAGAACCCCGCGGCGGCGGCGGACGACCTGCACTTGGAGTCGTCGCTCCCGCACACGGACTCGGGCATCGGCGAGGAGCAGGTGTCCGGCGTGCTGAACGGGGCCGACCTGGAGCCGAGCGCGGGCGGGCCGGACGCCACGGGCGAGCTGCTCTGCACCCTCTCCTCCGAGGTCAAGCAGTCCCAGGAGAGCCTGTTGGACACGGCCGGCGTGGAGGCGCTCAAGCCCGCCTCCTCCATCTCCAGCGTCTCCCAGGGCAACAAGGGCATCAACGTCAGGGAGATACTGAAGAGCCTGGTGGCCACGCCCCTGGAGGCGGCGGACACGGGGCCCGAGCCCCTGCCCTACCCCGACCCGGCCGTCAAAACGCAGGCCCAGGCCGTCCTGCCCATGCAGTTCCACTCCTTCGACAGGTGGGTATGCCCCCCAAACTCACACCCCTCCCCCCAGCTCTGCACTGCCCCTGATTGGCACAACTGCGTCAAAATACATATTCAAAATACTTTTAATTGTTTAGATGCTGGTAAAAATGTAAAAACACTCCCGCATATTCCTGAGAATTTTCAACAAAGCATGTTGCTAACCAAAAGTGTACATCATAAGACAATCATCAAGAAAAAAATCATTTTGTTTGGAATATTGGTGAAAATTTATTTTGGAAATATCGTCAGAAATTTGCAGGTGTTTTGCTGGTGTCTAAAGGGTTAAAGTATTTCAAATAATTCATTGACCAAGGTCTGGTACTTAACGTCTCTCTGATGGGTTCCTTCAAACCTGGTTTCCATTTCTCAAACTCCGTGGACCTTAATCCCATGTGTGAGACGTGTACGTATTCTATGCTTTTTAGTTTGAAAATATATAATTAGTCAAAAAGAGCTCCCTAGGATTTACCACACTATTTTAATGGGTTATCTGGATTATTGTTAAAAAGTATATTTAAAAAAATTGTTGGGGGGGCTAAAAATGATTAATTTCAGCCTCGTTTACAGACTTTCTCCCATTGGCAAAAAAGATTCCTGTGTTTGAAAAGTTCTTAAAATCATCTGGGGCGTCTTCTGGGCTGTTTACATTCCCCCGGGGGCAGATAAGACCTCTCAGTGATGTGGGGCTCTGTGAATGTAAACCTGCTGTCCTCCAGCACACCAACCTCTCCGCTCAAACGAAGCCCTGTTACTGAGCCTTCCTGTGCGTCACTCAATCTCCTCCCCACTTACTCAGCCTTCCTGCGCATCACTCAATCTCCTCCCCACAATATGGTGTCCAGTAACTCTTTCTATAAACGTTCCTACGTAAGGAAACTGCCCAACACCTGCGTAGGCACTACATAATGCCATCAAAAGGACTCCGTACACCTCTATGAACACTTCTATAGTTGACGTATGGTTGGGCTGGTTTTGGGTGGGCCTTGTCGGTATCACTGTGTTCTGTGGGCCCCTGCCTGGGAAGTGTACTACAGATCCTTAGTGTCACGAAGGTTACATTAAGGCATAAGGCCGATTATTTGTTAATAATGAATAATATGAACAGAAGTTCAACGTGCATGTGTGCGTAGTTGGCTTAACAATAACGGAGGAAATGAGTTTCTCCTCCAGATTTAGTTCCAGCAGTTGGTCTTTTAGCATCAGCCATGAACATAATGGTTACCCGCGACCCACCCCCTCCCACACTTTGCTGTTTGAATTTGAATGAATCTAATTAAATGTCTCCTTTCAAAAAAACAGAAGTTAAAAAAAAAGTAAAAAAAAAAAAAAAAAGGCAGGATTTTTAGGAAAGCTGGAGGGGCCCCTTGTCTCGGGGGCCGCTGGTGTTCCGCGTGGAGTGCAGCGTCTTTGTGCCCCCAATCAGTCAGCAGGCTCGGGGGGGGTGGGACTGAAAAGGTGGAGGACACGGCGAGTCAGGGGAACAATGGGCCCCCTCCCCTGGTGGTAATGTATGCAGTGGGGGGCCGAACGAGGGGGGCGAGGTGATATTGATGAAGGGGGAGACGGGCGAGGCAGATTAGGGTCTCCAGGGCGTTGATGACAGATTAAACAGAAGCGGCCCCCGCGTCACACGGCAGGCCCCGGCCTGTCGGCCCTCAGTGCTCAGCGCCCTAATGGGACCTGGCAGGCTGAAAATGACTCGCCACGGCAAAGTGTATTATTTTTGAAATGCTTTCACGCGGGGCCCCCTGGCCGCACACATCTCTGTTCCATGCTCTAATGTCATCAGGAGGCGCAAATTGCTGTGTCTAATTGTTTGCCACCTGCCAGCGAAATGAGCTGCCAATCCCAGCCGCAGCCCGGGTTCGATCGTCTGTCAGGCCCTCGATGGATCGGGAGTGACAACATCAAAAAGAATCCCCCTCAAACTCTCAAAACCCCCTCAAACGGCCCCTTCTGTCCGCTGCGTTTTGGGGGGGAAGTGGATTTTTCAATTAGTGTTCAATACCGTCATCTGTGCCTCGCATTTGGCTGCCATGACGAATTCAAACAGGGGGAACGTGGGGTAAGACCCCCTTGACATAAAAATATTGTAGTTTTTTTCCCCTTCTTTGTGTCTTACGTATTGTATTATGAGCTTTATGTTAACACATTTCAGATTATATTATTTTTTTGCCATGGATGTTAAAAAAGGATAAGTTCAGGGGGGAAACATATTTATGGGGGGGCATCTTATCCTGTGTTTGGCTACAAATTTTATTCATGCATTTCTTGACCCGTACAGTCTGAAGAGGAGCACCACATTGTTTGTTTCCTCTAAAATAACAAATAAAATATTTCCTCTGAAAAGCATTCTGGGAAGAAAAAAATTGATTTCCTTATATTCAGATCAATAAATACTGTATTTCAAACATCATGCCTCTCTGCACTGATATTGATTCATCCCTTCCTCCCTACAAGAAAATGTACAGTGAAAACTGTTATACAAATTAGAATCGTACACATGCCCGCTGGCAAAGAAATTGAAATGAACGGAAGTGTATTTCTGTTTGTTTATTCGATGGATGCTCGTACTCTGTTTCTCCTGGTGAGTACAGCCCTTATGACTCTGATCCCACTGGTTTAAGGAGGCTTTATTAGCTGTTATTCCTATGCTGGGAAAGCCGTGAATGAAGAGCCACGGACACCGCTAACATTCACCCCAAGATTAATTCTCGCTTTATTCAAGCCGACTCAATTAAGACAATCCTATTAATAAAATATTTGCCGGATTATCCGCGCATCATTCATGAGCGCTCGTCAAATTAATTATTCATTAAAGGCATTCATATTTTATCAACGGCCTGCGTGTCACTCTTAACGCCGAGTCCCAGGCCTGTCAACTGCATCCACGCAAAGGCAACGTGCGGTGACTCCAACAACAACAACGACGCCACCCCCCCCGATAAGGAATTATTTCAAAATTGCATCAAGTAGCTGAGACCATTTCTACACTCGGCCAAAGAGGTCCTTTCTGTGTGGATGTCGGAGCGTGAAATGAATGAACGACAGCGACGTCGCACGCGTCTGGGAAGGGGGACAATGACCCCAGAGCTCTTTAATATTTCAGTGAGCCTTCTTCCTGCCAGGAACTTCCTGTGCAGTGTGCGAGCTGCCTCTAGACGATGCTCCGCTATGCCTCACCGGCAGCCCGCATGTTGATCTCCTCCCCCCTCCCTCCCTCCCTGTCTTTCTCTTGCTCCCCCTGTGGTGTTTTTTCACATAAAAAAGCTTAGAAGGAAAATATATCCAGGCAATGCTTAAACAAGCACAAAAGATGATCTTCCATGTCGCAAATTGTACAAGCGAATTGTATATTGTAAAACGCGGGGGCATTGAACTGATTGTATGAAATGTGTTCTATAAATTAAATAATTGTTGTTGTTATTATCATGGTGGAATTGGTTGCAGCTCAGTATCAGTGGTTCCCATGCTGAAAATACTCATCTCTGATTTCAGCTGATACTTTACAATGCAACAAAACTTTTGAAACCACTTTTAAGCTGATGTGTACAGAATATTGTACACTCTGGCCACTTTATTAGGTTCACCTGTACACCTGCTCAGAATGATCTAATCCAATCATGTAGCAGCAACTCAATGCATAAAAGCATGCAGACATGGTTAAGAGGTTCAGTTGTTGTTCAGACCCAGAATGGGGAAGAAATGTGATCTAAGTGACTTTGACCGTGGAATGATTATTAAACTGCTGATCTCATGGGATTTTCATGCAGTCTCTAGCATTTACAGAGAATGGTGAGAAAAACAAAAAACATCCAGTGAGTGGCAGTTCTGTGGGCGAAAACACCTTGTTAATGAGAGAGGTCAGAGGAGAATGGCCAGACCGGTTCAAGCTGACAGGAAGGCGACAGTAACACAAATAACCATGCTTTACAACAGTGGTATGCAGAAGAGCATCTCTGAACGCACAACACGTCGAACCTTGAAGTGGATGGGCTACAGCAGCAGAAGACCACACCGGGTTCCACTCCTGTCAGCAAAGAACAGGAAAGTGAGGCTACAGTGGGCACAGGCTCACCAAAACTGGACAGTTGAAGAATTTACGGTGGAGGGAGGCCTGGCACGTGTTTCTCAGCACAGCAGACGTGGGTCACTCCCGCCCCTCACTAAGCCTGTGTAGTCTCACCTTAATCCCCTCCTGGAGCAAAGCTTTGTAGACCAGGCTGCTGTGGATCACTGCAACTCCTGGGGCTTTACAGAAGAGCGGAAGTCACCCCCTTAACACTCATTCCAGTGGAGCAGTAGAGCTTCTCGCCGAACTCGTGCCTTCTCACTCCGCCCACAAGCGGCACTCCTAGCCAGGGCCAGACTGACACAGTTGGGTTTTGAACTGCGACTGCAGTGGGCAACTTGCGTCCTAGTCGGGCACACTTACCGTTACACCACCCAGGAGGCCCAGGGGGTCACCGCTTTAACACTCTCTCCAGTAGATCAGGGTGTACAGGGGGTCACCCCCTCCCCTTTTAACACTCTCCAGTAGAGCGGGATGCATGTCAGAGTCACCACGTTAGTGCCCACTCGTGACCAGACCTGGTTAAATACGTTTTGAAATACGTTGACTCTTTAGATGCTGGTAAAATTGGTAAACACTCCTGAAGTTCCCTGAGAATGTCAAATGAAACATGTTAAAACATACAAGGATCATTGTGTTCGTAGTATTGGTGAAAATATATGCTTCTTTTAAAAACGGTCAGGAATCTGTGGGACTTCTACTGGCATCTAAAGGGTTAAGTTATTTTGAAGAGTGATTTGACCTGGGCCCACTCGTGACCCCACACTTCGCTCCTCCGGCCTCCGCGGCTCCCCTCTGGAGCCAGCCCCCGGTCACGTGACCTGCTCAATGTTTCATACATTTACATTTGACATTTTAAGCATTTAGCAGACGCTCTTATCCAGAGTGACTTACAAGATGTGCATAAATACATGGTAGGAACAATCATAGTTTGCGCAAGAGATCAGTGCAGTAATACAGCGATAGACATCATTGCAGGCAGCTACGTACCATACCTGTAACACTGGGAAGGAAAAGGTTAGTAATTTTTTTTATTTACTTATTTATTTTTGATTACATTTAGTAAGCAGGGATACATAGTGTTGAGCAAGTAGGCAGTGGTGATGACAATTAGCTAGATGTACCGAATTCAGTGGTAGCGGAGAAATGGTGGGTTTTGAGTCTCTTGCGGAAGATCGCAAGTGATTCCGCGGTCCTGGAGCCAGTGCAGAGAGGAGAGTAGAGGGGTGACGTGGGTGAACTTTGGCGAACTTTGGCTGGTTGAACACCAGACATGTGGCAGCATTCTGGACTAGTTGCAGTAGCTTGATGGCACAGGCTGGAAGGCCTGCCAGCAAGGAATTGCAGTAGTCCAGACATGAGATCACCAGGGCCTGGACCAGGTGTTGTGTGGCCTCTTGGGTGAGGAACGGTCGGATCCTCCGGATGTTGTGGAGGGAGAAACGGCAGGTCCGAGTGATCGCTGCAATATGGCCCAAGAAGCACAGCTGGTTGTCCAGGGTCACTCCAAGACTCCTGGCAGACTGGGACGGAGACACTATGGAGCCTTTCACGGTGATTGAAGCATCAATCATCGGGGAGCTCTTCGCAGGGAAGAAGAGCAGCTCTGTCTTCCCCAGGTTCAGCCTGGGTGGGTGGACATCCATGCAGAGATGTCAGCCAGACATGCAGAGATCCGTGCCGGGACCTGGGTCTCAGATGGAGAGAAGGAGAGAAAGAGTTGAGTGTCATCGGCATAACAGTGATAGGAAAAACCGTGACAAGTGACTTGGGTGTACAGGGAGAATAGGACGGGGCCTAGCATCGAGTCCTGCAGGACTCCGGTAGAGAGGGTGTGGGGAGAGGAGAGGGATCCTCTCTGGGCCACCTGGTAGGACCGGTCAGCCAGATAGGACTTGAACCATGTCAATGCAGATCCAGAGATTCCCATCTCGACGAGAGATGAGAGCAGGATCTGGTGGTCCACGTTGTTGAATGCAGCTGACAGGTCGAGGAGGAGGAGGACGGAGCTAAGGGATTGGGATTTAGCTACATGAAATGCTTATTTTAAAAATGGTCAGGAGTTTGTGTTTCCACACAAAGACACAGGCCCATACCTCTGGATCGTCCTCTAGGGAGTTAATGCGTGGATCATTCGTGTTTCGGGCTGTCTCTTCCGTTCACTCAGTCCCACCAGGTTTCCCGCGCCTCCTGGGAAAGACTGTCCTTTTCGCCAACCCCCCCACCCCCCACGGATACACACCGTGGCAGTCCATGCGTCATGTGCAGGGATGGGTGCGAGCGGTGGATCCCAAAGTATGGGTCTGGGATCGAGGTGGGATCGCCACCGCGACATGATTATGATTACGATCACACGTGAAAAATGATACTCTTTCTATCGTTGTTCAGTTCGAATTAGACACTCGTTTAATTTCAGTTGTTGTCACACGTCCTACATTTGTTATAGTGAGCATGTAGTTGTTTTGACGTTAAGTAGTCATTCTGTTTTTGAATGTATGTTAGGTTTCATCTTACTCAGTGGTAGGGGATCACAGAATATGCACACGCACACAGACACACACATACACACACACACACAGCTACATGCACACAGACATGCCCACACACAGCTACACACACACACAGCTACAATCCACCAGAAGAATTTTTGGAATCTGAGCTATGCCGATCATACCATTGCAAAAATAACGTATTACAAAAAAAACACAGATTACGGCTTCCTTTGTTGCACTCTGAAGTGGAATCTCAAATCAGCTCTAAAGTAAGGCCCAGCCACCAGTGAATGAAATCAACCCTAAAGTAAGGCCCTATCACCAGTGAATGAAATCAGCCCTAAAGTAAGGCCCAATCACCAGTGAATGAAATCAACCATAAAGTAAGGCCCAATCAGCAGAAAACACAAAGCTGGTTGTGCGGGTGCCTCCCTTTTCCAGCTGTTCACTAAGGTTGATAAATCGTGTATCTGCATGCACATAGTGCTGTTTCTCAGGGCTATGGCCTACTGTCTCTGAACCAGTTGTTCTGCCTACAATTATTTTTAAAAAGGTCTCAGACGGGGATTCCAAATGTAAGGGTTCCCATCTTTAAAAAAAATTCTGTTCAAATGAGTCTTGCCCAACACTAAATGGAGTTTGTAGTTTTGTCAAAGTATTATTCTTTTTTAGCTATTTTAGCAATTTTTGCTTCCTGTTGCTTTTAGGCAGCAACACGCAGCCATCGAGAGCCTGATCTTGTTAAAAATGGCTCACAACACATGTACGGCCTGGGATAATCACAGTTGAATGTGTTCAGGTGGTATTTGAGCATGACGGAGTCACAGACTGTCAGAAGGAAGAAGAAGCATTAAATGTACATATTTACATGTGCTGTGGAAAACAATGAATATGGTTTAATTTAAATTTGAAATTGATCAAAATGGACCGTAGATGCTGAATCAGAATGAGTGAGATTTTACATGGAGATTATATCCATAGATGCATCAGACTGGGATTTGACATATTAAGCATAAGTCTTGTGTTGAGTGACCACCTGTTCTTGGCCACAGCAAAGCAGATTTACTGCTCACCTGCAAACTGTTGGCTCAGTGTGTGTGCTGACTCACTCTGCATTACCTGACTGACTCTGTGTCTGGTCTCTGTGTGCTGATTGGCTCTGTGTCTGGTCTGCGTAAGATTGTTAGTTCTGTGTCTGGTCTATGCGTGCTGATTGGCTCTGTGTCTGGTATCTGCGTAAGTTGATTGGCTCTGTGTCTGTCCCACAGGAGTGTGGTGGTGCCAGTGAAGAAGCCCCCACCAGGCAGCCTGGCGGTGAACACTGTGGGAAACTCCAGCACCACTGGGGGTCTGGCCTCCGCGAGCACACCCAACATCTTCGCCTCTGCCTCCACCACTCCCAAAAGCATGATTAACACAACGGGTGAGCCTTAACACACACCTACACCTGTCTGTCTAGGGCTGTTTTCAGTACTCCAAAAAGCATGATTAACACAACAGGTGAGCCGTCACACACACCTACACCTGTCTGTCTGGGACTGTCCATGACATACAAAAGAAGTCTTAAAATACCCATGGCGAGTTCATAGAATCACTTAGCACACTTATTTATTTTTTTGGAAACTCAGCTCTGTTACCAGATTAATGATACATGTGTTGCATTATTGTCTGAACATGTATTTTCATAAACGCCCTTTCTCCCAGGAATTTGCCAGCGTTTAATTTGAATAATTAATGCAAAATTGATTCACCTCTGGAATTAATGCAGCCTTTTAATTCTGTTCTAAGAATTACATAGGCATTTTAAAAAACATTTTTAATGGAAGTCAATGGGATTAGCGTACTCTCAAACCGATATAACTGAACGGAAGTTGGTTCGATTAATGGAGAGACTGAATCTCGCCACTAGATGGCTCTCTTTCCCCCCTCAACACGGCTCCGTGCTACAGGAGAACCAGCGCTTTGTGAGTTAGCTGCTCGCAGAAGCAGTCCTGATTTCATGATTATCGTTTGTGTGGTTTTTTAATGACCAGCTTGATGTAGAATAATGCAGGCACAGTGATTTCCTGTGCTTTGTGTTATATATATATGTGTGTGTGTGTGTGTGTGTGTGTGTGTGTGTGTGTGTGTGTGTGTGTGTGTGTGTTTATAGCCGTCCCCTCTGTTTAACCCCAGCACTCTGTGACTGTGTGTCCCAACGTGCGCTCTCCTGACCCCTTCCCCCCTGACCCTGCACAGTTTCGGTTCCACCCTGGGGGCTCCTGTGGCCCCCGACTCTCTGAAAGGGCCCACTTAATGTTGAAACCATTAAGGAGCTCAAACACCTATTAAGTGCATCGCCGTCAGACATGGGCGGCTTCCCCTGGAGGCCCAGAGCGGGAATGTGAGAAATGCGCCCGAGTCGAAGTCGGCTTTCAGCTCCCAGCGTGCGATTCACACTCCTCTGAACGTGCTCAGAACTCCCCGACCCCCCCCAGCACCGTTTTTGTCCTGCCAGCAACAGAGTCACTCCGCAACGTAACGGCGACCGGTCGTCCTTAACCACATCTTTGACCCGAATGTATGACAATTATTTCCAGAACAAACCTGACGTGTTTCTAAAAGTGTTTTTGGGTTGTTGGTTTTTTGATTAAGCAAAACGGAAGCTTTTGAGATGAGTTGCGTACTGCGGTGTCAGGCGTTTAGACGACTGAGGTAAAGAAACAGGAGTGGAGAATGGGGAAGTGCGCTGTAGTTTTAGGGATGTTTGACCTTGGAGGAGGGATGGCGGAGGTTTATTTGTGCCAGTTCTCACGAGGTGATGAGGAATCAAAGGATTCTGTGTGATGCTCATTGGTTCTTGATGTCTTTCTCTGCTCATATCTGTGATATTTGTTTATTTATTTAGTTGATAAAAATGTGCAATTTTAAAATCTCCAGCCATTTATATTTTACATGCTTTAAAAAAAATAGTTTGAACTGTTTGTATTCCTGCTTTACTGATGATGAAGATGATAATAAGTTATTTCGATATATTTGTGTGTGGAGAGCTGGAAGGAAAATTGCTCATTCATTAAAGTCCAGAATGGTTTTACAAGAATTTGGCAAATTTACAAAACAAACACCCCAAAGGGTGAAGTCAGGTGAGGCTACCGTGTGTGTGTGTGTGTGTGTTGTGTGTGTTGTGTGTGTGTGTGTGTGTGTGTGTGTGTGTGTGTGTGTGTGTGTGTGTGTGTGTGTGTGCGCGTGTATACTCATGTATACTCATGTGGCTGTTTTGGCTATGTGCTTTACGGTATCAGATGCTGAACTCTCTCCTGTCCTCTCAGGTGCCACAGACTCCGCCTCCTCTTCCTCCTCCTCTTCCTCCAGCTTTGTTAATGGAGCCACCAGTAAAAACCTTCCGGCCGTGCAGACAGTGGCGCCCATGCCAGAGGACACGGTGGAGAACATGAGGTAGGGCCATGCCTTCCCGAAACTGTCCCCTGTTCCCCTAGCCCCTATCCCCCCGCCTTTCTTCCTCCAACTCTCTCCGGTCACCCTCAGATCCATCCTCATCCGTCTGTCTACCTGCGCATGCGTCGTCAGCACCACACCCCACACGCCCTAGCTGCTGCAACACGGCCTACAGCCACCAGGGGGCAGCTCTGCTGTTCCCTCACGTCTTATTATGTTTGCACTCGTTCTGAGTCTCCTGTTCGCGCGGCTCGCAGCGCTCCGTCACACGGGAGGAAATGAGCGGAGCCCGACCGAATTCCTGCTGAATCTGGTTACCGGGGCTCTCCGTGCACCTCGCGGCGGTTACCAGACAAAACAAAACCGCCAACAAATCCCTTCCCGATTGACGTTTCCGCAGCCTACTTTCCGTTCCTCCTCTGACAGGTTTTTTTCCTGCTCCCGTGTTGACATTCCTGGTCCCGTACTGTTGAGCTAGTGTGCCGTGTCGCTGCGGCGGCTGAAGGACAGACCAGGGGCCGCACTGTCAGTGGTGCAGCGGTGAATGATAATGCGGTAGAGGCGCGGCACGGTATGTGTGGTGGTGGAGTCCTCCGGACGCCGGCTCACTCTGACCTTGAGTCCTCCACCTCACCCCCTCTAATGGCCTGTGACAAACATCCCCCCCACCCCTCCGTCTGTCCCGCACGCAGGCGGACTGCAGAGAGCCCCTCCACCACAAGTTCTCTGGGCCTCCCGGCCTAGCTCTCTCAAGGAATTGCAAATTGGTTGCCATGGCAGCGGTAACCGTCCTCACTTACCGCCACCATGGAGTCAATGATGAAGCTGCCAAATCCGCACAAGCTCCGGGCGCTCCCTCCTGGGCTGTCCGAGATGATGATGATGATGATAATGATGACGACGACGACCGTAATGATCAAATTACTTCTTTGTTGTCAATGTCTGCCACTCCACAGTTCCTTAGAGCGACTGCAAACACAATAAAACAAGTCAGTATGTCACTAAAATGTTCAATGACACACGAGTGTTTGAGTCACCACCCCATTTTAAGGAATAAGGATAATACGAGTAAAGGTGAGAGTCAGAATAAGAATACGAATAAATGTAAGATAAGAGTAAGACTTAAGAATAAGAATAAATTTAAGATAAGCATCAGACTTAAGAATAAGTATAAACTTAAGATAAGAATCAGACTTACGAATACAAATTAATTTAAGATAAGAATCAGACTTAAGAATAAATATAAATGTAAGACAAGAATAAGAGTAAGAAGGATACCTATATGAACCCCTGTATCTCTTTGTGCTAATTTGTATTGCAGTGCCTTTTGCGAAGTGGACCAGTGTCCACTCAGACCCGGGCTGACACCGCCAGAACTCAAATCCTTTAGCTCCCTGGCAGGATTCCAGGCAGCCCCCAGAGGTGCAGGCCAGTGTCATAGGCAAGGACATTCCCATTGGCCATCGGGCCGTCCCGTGGCCCGATCTCACTCCTCCATACTCTCAACGCCCACCACCCGGGGGGAGGGGGGAGGTTGGGGGTCGGGGGCTGTGGGCAGGGCGGAGCAGGGAGGGCTGAGGCGGGGTGGGGCAGAACGCTGACATTTCAGCCTGTAGGCCAACCCTCCTTTCTCCTCTGCTCTGTGTTCCTGTTCTTCTTCTTTGTGGGGTGTTTGCCAGTGTCTGTTTCACGTCCCACTACACATTCTCAGAATGCAAATACTCAGCTCAGCAGTGGCATGACTCGTTCCGCTAACCTTAAACGGCACCTGTAACTGCAGCTATCCTGGAGACAAAGCATAGACCCAGGGAAAGTGTGTTCTTGGACCTGCTGCTAAAAGTGTTTTTCAAACACCACAAGGAAGATCGTATGCGCTCTTGATGTTTTCCCCTCCGGCACTTGTATTGGGGTTTGCTTTTCAAAAGCTCAAATTGTGTTAGAACTTGAAACAGGGATATATAGCTACAATTAGACACGTGCACTAAACGATAAGCAACGCTAGTGAAAAACACGCCAGGTGCATTTTAAGGACGTGCAGCGGTCTGCCGCCGCGGTTTGACAGACCGACAGGCGCACACCCCCTCCCTTGTCCTTGTGCCCTCCGCCCCAGCGCTGAATCTGGACCACGCTTAGCGACGCTTCAGAACGAGGGAATGCGCGAGACTTCCTGGCGAGTCTCTCTGCTTTGCGCAGAGCAGCGGCCGTGTGTCTGCTCGCCACTGTAGAAACGCTGGGAGCAGTCGCTTCTGCACCCGTTGGACCAGTGTTGCCCGGCACGGCTGCGTAACATGGCAGCGTGCGCTCTCACCGGCGGTGGTGACGGGCTTTAGCGCAGCTCGCGGACACTGTGAGACGGGAGCCGCGGCATCTGAGAGCTCTGTGACCCCATTGGACCCTGGTCATGCACTAACAGCAGCAGAGGGGGCGATGTTTGCTTCTCATTGGTGCTGTACACTGCCACTGTTTTGATTGGCCTCTCCCTCCCCTCTCTCTCTCCTCTTGCTCTGACTGCCTCGCTCGCTCGCTCTCTCTCTCTGCCCCACTGACTTGATCTGCCAACCTTTCTCTCTCTCTCCCTCTCTCACTCACTTTTTGTCTCTCTGGCTCTCTTGCTGTCTCTTGCTTTCTCTCTCTCCTTTGCCACCTATACCCCCCTCGCTTTTCTCCCTCCCTCCCTCTCTCTCTCTCCCCATCCCTCCTCCCCCCCCCCCTCTCCTCCTCCCTCCCCCCCTCTCTCCCTCTCGTTCCCTCTCTCTCAGTATCACCACTAAGCTGGAGCGGGCTCTGGAGAAGGTGGCCCCGTTGCTGAGGGAGATCTTTGTGGACTTTGCGCCGTTCCTGTCGCGCACGCTGCTGGGCAGCCACGGCCAGGAGCTGCTCATAGAAGGTAAAGGTGCTGTACACGCTGCTCTTACCTTTTACCCAAATGTGTGTGGAGTCCCTCACCACCACCGTCCCTCGCCACCACCGCCTCCCCCTGTCTGTGCCTGCTGGCTGCTCCACTCATCGACCAAAAGCAGGTATGAAGAGTGCTCACTTCGGCCTTCGACCAATGGAGAAGTTAGCCCCTCCCCCTTCCGACCACCTCACCCAATGGAGAAAAGAGCCAAGAGTTATAGGCCCTCCTCTCCGGCCACCTTGCCCAATGGAGAGAGCAGTTGAGATTTAGCCCCTCCCCTCACTCCGCCCACCCACTCTGGCGACCTCGCCTGTTGCCTTCATGCCAAATTAAATCGCCACATTCGTCTTCTCATCTCTCTCTCTCTCTCTCCTCTCATCCTCATTCTGTTATCACTGCACATACGGTGGGCGGTACGGTTTGCTACAAATAAGCTTGCCGCTGTGAATTAGATCGACAGACAATAATCGATAGAGACAATAGCAATTGATTCTGTCCGTCGTTCACTGAATTTTGCTTCACACCACAAGCGTATAGAATAGTGCTTGTCCTGTGGAAGAACTCTATGAGACAAGATTTCTGACACAAACATGCAAACACACACTCACACACACACTCACTCTCACTCACACTCACACACTCACTCACACTCACACACTTACACTCGCACTCACACACACTCACACACACACACACACCCTCACTTTCACACAAACACACACACACACACACACACACTCACACAATTTCTCTGTTTAACACAAACACACACACACACACTTAACCCTTCCAAGCCTGGACCCTGGGCGTTATATCACCCTTTCTCCGGGAGACTGGACTTCAGGCCGAAAGTGCGTTTATTCCAGAGAGTCACGGCGGTGTGAAACAGACGCACCCCCCGTGTGTCGCGGAGGCCTGTCAGTGGTGGAGGCGAGGGCCAGACGTGCGAAGGCTCCCGGGCCCCCGGCTCACAGCGTGGGGGCCAGACTGACACCCCGGCCTGTCTGTTCGGGGCTTTCCAGAGGGCTCACCTCCACGCTCAGACACAGGACCCCTTAAGAGCACACTGCAGCTCCAGGAAGACAGGGCCTCCATTTAAAATGGAAACACATGGCCTTTTTTAACATTTCACTTTTCCGGGTATCTCCGTTGCAGTATACTGTACATAAAGACATTTTTCAAAAGGGAAGGGAAGGGGGTGGGGGGGTGTAAATGTTTTCGGGTAGACGTGGTATCTGTACTTTACTCGGGCGCAAGAGTTGAAACGGACAAGCTGGGTTTTTTTTGGATTGGCGTTTTAATATGCTTCAGGATTTTATTTCGACCGGCAGATGGAATTGAACGTTAATGTTTTTTTCGTTTTTTTGTACAATGCCGCTGTGCACCATTTTGGCTCTTCAAATGTATGGGGTTGGGGGGAAAAAACTAAAAATATATACCTGTATACGTTTTCTTTTACAATAACTCAAAGCTTGTGAATGTGAAATCATAATTCAGTTCACGCCCTCCGCAAACCTGTGACTCGCGTTCTTTTATCGCTGTGTGCGGTATTAAAACTAGGGTAGGAAGTGCTTTTTTCTTATGGGCCTGGCTCTTAAAACCACAGCGAGTGGCTTGTTTTCTTAGCGGGTTCGGCCCTGCCCGTGAAGCCCAGACTGCACAGGCGAGAGAAACGTGCAGATCGTATGTGCAGATGTGGGACTCCACAGACGGAGAGTCACCGCGTTTGGCCCTCAGAGAGGTGCAGCGAAGCACAGGAAGGAGTTGAGGAGAGAGAGCTGAGCCCTGCAGTAACGGAACAGCATGCCCGTTATAGACCGCTTGCATTCGGCCAGAGCAGTAGCAATCGTACACTCATACATACACACACACACACACACACACAGACACACACACATATACATACACACACACACACACACACACACACATAGTCATGCTCAGACACACACACACACCCACAAGCACACACATAGTCATACTCACACTCACATACACTCGCACGAGAACACACACACACGCATACACACCCATACATACACACATACACCTACGCAAACACACACACATACACATAGACGCATAGGACAAACACACATATGCATGGACACGCACACACGCCCAGAAACCCTGGTAAAAACACGTAATGGGACAGGCAGCAGTAAAAGACACTGGATGTGTTTCTGGTCCCTCTGCCCTGGGGTGTGGTTAGCAGAGTGCTCGTCCAAACCTTAAACAAACGGCCTAAAACACGCAGAACATTACACGGCTCAGACTCCCAGAACTGACACGCAGCTGAGGCTTGTCCCTAGATTCAATCCGATGCATTTACACTACATGAAGGACAAATGCAATTCAATCTGACAAGACTTAATCCGGATTCAATCAAACCAACCTCATGCTCATAAGGGTGATGGCTAGATAGTAACCCTATTTTTCCCTGTTTTGTCCAACTCTCGCGGAGTCCCCATAGTAACGACGGAAAGTGTCCAACCCTCGTTCCAGCTGTCTTATGCTTATCATTAGGGTTAGGGTTACAGTTACGGTTAGGGTTAGTGTTACCAGCTTGTCTTTGAAACTGACCACTTTAGCGGCAAATGCACATGCGCTGAGATCTGGGAAAAAACAGGGTTACTATCTAGCATTTACATAAAAACACAAAACATTTACATTAATGAACATCATTATACTTCATTAATTCAGCATTATCAGGTTAAAGAAATGAATGAATATAGTTATTTCCCACTTTAGTCTTTAATATTTGTGGAATGTGATGTGTAGAAAATAGTTTTATGTAAAAACCAATACAAGGGATGGCACTGGTAGTTAAAAATATGATGATTAAGGAGTTCAAGATTCTAGCAGATGTCACACATACACGTACTGTATATTGCACCAGGTTAAAAGGGTTAGTGTTGGCCTCCCACGTGGTCTAGTGGTTCAACGTCCGATGCTGGCCACGGCAACCGGGCGGCAATTGGCTGTCCGCCCCAGGGAGGGGGGAGGGAAGCCGACAAGACGTTCGCTGCGCACAGGAGTGGTTCTGGGGTGCCAGAATTACAGTCGACAGCACGACGAGTGTGGTCTCGGAGGAGGCAGCGCTTCGCCATTGTCACTGCTGGTCACGGCTACGGCAACTAAGCACAGCGGGAGTAATTGGCTACCAAATTGGGGTAAAATTGGAAAAATAAATTTTAAGAAAAAAAGGGTTAGTGTTAGTGTCTTCTTCAGGGACAGTAACTCTGAAGAAGACCACATCGATTCAATCACATTTCTATATACCACACCGTGCTGAGTGACACCAGCCTAGCGCCATATAATAATATCCAAACACATCTTCGTTTCACATAATGTGGGTTGCTCGCATGGCATTAAAACAAAGCGATATAAAAACAAAGTTTAAGCAGTTGAAGTCCAATGAATAACCTGAAATGGTACAAAGGTAAGCGGTAAACTGCCAAAGGTAAAAAAAAGGTTTAGGTTACCAAAAACTGAAAAATAATGTAAATTTTTTGGCAGTGAGTAGTTTCCTACACCATCAAAAGGCACTTGGAAACTGGAGGAAACTGACAGGAAGAGGTCTGGCAGACCCAAAGCCACAACAAAATCAGAAGACAAGTTTTTACTGAACTGCTTAAATTTCTGTAAAAACTGGAAAATAGGGGTGTTCTAAAACTTTTGACCGGTAGTGTGTGTGTATATATATATACTGTATATATACTATATATATATATACACCGCAGCAATAAGGCCATACGCAACTCATTAGGAACAGGTTTACAATATGTAACATTAGTTTTCTTGCAATACTTAAGTATTACGTAAAGTGAACATATGTGGTATAAAAATGGTATTAACTTTCTTTCGTGTTTTTCCAAACAATGTTTATTTTTATTATTTTATATATGTGTTATTTCATTTTATATATGTGCTATTTCAAGTTTTTCTTTTTTGTTACTTTGCCAGGACGGTTGAAAATCATTTTGACGTCTAGAAACAATCTAGTTTCTGCCCATGATGTAATATCTTCCTAATTTTAGAGATCTGAACATTAAGCTGGAGAGCAAGCAGGAATGCAAAGCAATGCAAAGCAAACTAATACATTTGGCACAAAAAGGCAGGTATTTTTAAGACTGCCTAATAAGACTTAAAAGTTGTAATCACGTGGTGTATGGAATAAACCTTATTCGTCACAGAGCCTTGAAAAATGTACAGCACAGAATTGATTATACAAGCTTTCCATTCATGTATGAAACTGAACGATATGAATACATCGGTTTGACTACAGTGATTGTACAGGCCTTTGGATTCCTCCATGTAAAGGACAATATTCTGTGGTTTTTGGAGATGGCCCATGACCTGGGGGTTTAGTGAGACAGAAGTGAGATGTGTAGACAGCACACACACACGGGGGGGAGTTCTGTATGCAGTCAGATCCAGCCGAGTCATTAAGCCAGCGCCCCGCTCCGCCGTCGTCAATCGTCACCGCGGCCATGCCACGCCACGCCACGCCACGAATTGAGCCCCCCTCCTGCCGTAATTAAGGATAGCGATGGAATAGCGTCGCTCCGCAATTAATCATGCAAATGTGGTCTGCAACGGTGGCGGTCATTAGCCGAACCCCAAGCTGGGGAAGGAAAGGGGGGTTGCTTTTTGCCCATTCCCCCGTTCCACAGTGAAATACACTGCCGGGGTGCAAAGGCGCTCCATTTGCCCGTAATTACCAGCCATCCATCAACCCTCAAATTACCAGGGGTCACGACCTCTGCGCCCCCCCGTCTCCCGCCTTCGGACATGTGGTCAGCGTGGCAATTATGCGGAGTGCACCCTGGGTCTCTGGGAAGGCACCGCGGCCGAAACAGTGCGCTTGTTGTGGCCGGTCCCCGCCCCCGTGTCACTGCTGCCTGCGCGGCCCCCACAATGCCACATTCACACTCGTAGGTTTAACCCTGCGCCGCTTACAGGAAATAACTGCCACCGCGTGTTTAAATTACAAGGGTTTCAGTTTGTCTATCGGCGCAGGACCGGGGTCAGCAGGACCGCCCCTGCCCCGTCCTGTGTGGGGGCGTTGGGGGGGCGTCAGCTGAATTATGGGATGGGAAAGCTGACCCCTGGAGGTGCAGTGGGAGGATGTCAGCTCTGACATTTATGAGACAAGGCCAAAGTCACGACCTCTTGGATTGGTTAGGGTAATACAGCGTGTGTCTGTGTGTGAGAGAGAGAGAGTATGTGTGAGTGAGTGTGTGTGTGTGTGTGAGGGTGTGTGAGAGTGTGGGTGTGTGTATATGTATATACAGTATATAATACATGTGTGTAAGTGATGCAATAATTCAGTGAATACAATTATTCTACGAGCTGGTTAGACAGAGTATCACTGCTGCTTTAGGAACTGGCTCTTACAAACACAAACACACACATATGGACACACACTCACATGTATGCAGGCACACACATACACACATACAGTCACCCACACACAGGGACACACACGTTTTCTCACGCACGCACGCATACACAAATTCTGAGTTTAGGTAGCGGTACCCTTTTTGCTGTTAAATGTACTCAGCACAGTCATTACATTACATTACAGGCATTTTAGCAGACGCTCTTATCCAGAGCGACTCACAGTTTCACATTTCTTTACAATCCATTTATACAGCTGGATGTTTTACTGAAGCAATCCAGGTTAAGTACCTTGCTCAAGGGTACAACGGCAGTGCCTCACCTGGGATCGAACCTGCAACCTTTGCGTTACAAGCCCAGTTCCTTAACCATTATGCTAACACTGCCGTCTGTGATGGGAACAGTGCTGTGGGTTTCCCCTGTGCGGAGGTCCTGACCACTGCTTAAATAAAAGACTGCAGCAGTGTGTTCTGAAATATTAGAGCCAACTTGGAGCCCCTGTAGGCACTGGCACTGGCATGTGCATCTTTTTGGGGTAATGAAAAGGTCTGTGAATGAGAAATACATGACATTTTATGACTGTCTTGTGTTGTTCTCAAAAGCAGGTGAGGTGTGTACTCAAATCATCTAAAGAAAAAGGCTGCCTTTTCTCTTTGGAACCAAACGCTGTCACATGATCACACATCTGAGCAGGCCGTGATGCACGGACCCGATTCCTATTTCGTACCCGTCATATCCAGCTCACTTCACTGAATACCATTTCTCCATTCCCCCATTTTCCCCAATCTGCAAAACCTCGCGTAAAGGTGCAATCTTCTCCTTCCTGGGTACATCCCTGCCCCCTTCTCCTCCATCCCTGGTCCATCCCTCCCTCCCTCTCTCTCCTCCATCCCTGGTCCATCCCTCCCTCCCTCTCGCTCTCCTCCTTCCCCAGTCTATCCCTCCCTCCCTCTCTCCTCCTTCCCTGGGTCCCTCCCTCCCTCCCTCCCTCCCTCCCTCTCTCCCTCCCTCCCTCCCTCTCCTCTGTCACCGCCAGGCAGCGGGCGCTCCATTAGGGCTTCTCGCCCATGAGAGGAGGAAGTGCAGAATAGCGGATCAGTCAGGGCCCTTGTTTCTGCAAATGAGCTTCTCACACCTGCTTCTTGTTTCATTAGTTCACTGTCTGCTTTGAGATCCACCATTTTGTGACTGGGGACCAGGGGGTAACTGTGAGTGCGCGTGTGTGTGTGTGTGTGTGTGTGTGTGTGTGTGTGTGTGTGTCTGTCTGTCTGTGTGTGTGTGAGATTGAGAGATCATTCAACAGTACCTGACCCAAGACCTGTGTGTGTGTGTGTGTGTGTGTGTGTGTGTGTGTGTGTGTGTGTGTGTGTGTGTGTGTGTGTGTGTGTGTGTGTGTGTGTGTGTGTGTGTGTGTGTGTGTGTGTGTGTGTGTGTGTGTGTGTGTGTGTGTGAGATCTCATTCAACAGTACCTGACCCAAGACGTTTGTGTTTGTGTGTGTGTGTTTCTGAGTTCTTCAGTCATGTGCAACGTAAGACCAGTGAATACCCCCTGTCCCCTGGCATTTGTGTTTGTCTTGGAGGGGGGGCAGGGAAAAGGACACAGTCATCCCAGGTCAGATTCACCTGGTTGCCGTGGTTACCCGAGCGCTCTCCCCTGGAATGACAGAAGGGTCCAGATTCACGTCTGTGTTGCATTTCCAAGCTGCCCGAAATGGCTCGCACCCGTGTCTTCTATCTCAACACACCGTTCTGTTTGTCCGAGTGGGGCTTCCGTACTGTGCTGGCGCCCCTGTGTACCACGTTAGCATTCATGTCAAGCTTGCACCAAAAACTTGACCAAACGGGCTGAACCAAAACACTGGAGCTTATTTGTGTGTAGGGAACTCAAGTCTTACGATTTAAAAGAATATATATAAAAACAAAGTGTTTAAAAAAAATAATACATTTTGGTGTAACCTTAGTGAATCTTGGCGTACAATATGTGTTTGCGTCTGAATTGGGAAATGTGTTATATGTTATTTTTGGACTGTGTTCGCTTGCATCCGTGAGAGGTTGGCTCACGCTGGTCGCGCTCTGCGGAGTGCATCGATGTCCTCCGTGCTCTGGCGTTATCGATCCTGCCCGTTCTGGCGTGGGCGCTGTGACCTCCCCACCTCGGACACGCTAACAGGCCTTCAGCGCGGCCCATTAAAGCCGGCTGAAAGGGCACGGCGCTGGGAGGCGGGCGGGGCGGAAATCGAAAGGCCGACACTTTAAAGATCACACAAAACTCCAGGGCCTTTCCAGTGCGTTCATTAACAGCATAAAATATCAACTTCTGCTTATGGATCTGTTGCATTTTATCGATCGAATAAATTTCACACCGCACCTTTGAGTAACGCACCTTTCACCTTGTGAAATAGGCCGACTGAACTGTTGTTCTGTGAGAGTTTATTTTTATAGACGGATATCAGAAATCTCCTCTTTGTCAATGTGCTATAAAAGTGAATGATGTGCAGAGTATTTTCATGTCTTTCGCATAGCTGCCCACTTACTCTACGCTGGGTAGCCTTCTCGATAATCTGTTTCGTATGAGTTCAGGATGTCACCCTACACATCTCTTTACTTCCCTATCTGTGAGAGGACGTTTTCTCCTCCTCCTCTGCCCCCTACACGTGAGAGAACGATTTCTCCTCTTCCTCTATGTACGAGATGAAGGTTTGTCCCTCTCTTCCTGTTCTGTCTGTGAGGGCAAGACCGCTCCTTCCCTCTCCTATCCCTCCTATCTGTGAGAGAAAGGTGCATCCCTCTCCTCCCCTTCCATCTCCTGCCTTCTTCCACTCCTCCTTTCTGAGAGCAGGATGTTTGCCTCTCCTCTCCCTGGCCCCTGTCACCTTACTCTATCTGTGAGTGATGTTCTCCCTGCTGCAGGCCTGTCTGTGAGTAATATACGCCATTTACGCCATTTAGCAGACGCTTTTATCCAAAGTCTCCCTTCTCCTTTGTGTGAATGTGTCCTCTCCTCCTCTTTTCTTCTGTCTGTGAGATAGTGATAAATCTCTCCTTCTCTCTGCTCTATATGTCTGAGATAATTATACATCTCTCCTCCATCTGTCTGTGAGTGAGTGATAAATCTCTCTCTCCTCTGTTTGTCTGTGAGAGAGTGATACATCTATTTCCTCTTTTCCTTCTGTCTGTGAGTGATGAATCTCTTTCTCCTGTTGTCCTTCTGTCTGTGAGAGAATGATAAATCTCTCCTCTTTTCCTTCCGTCTGTGAGAGAATGATAAATCTCTCTTTCCTCTTTTCCTTCCGTCTGTGAGAGAATAATACATCTCTCTCTCCTCTCTTCTCTATCCGTCTGTGAGAGATTGTCTGAGGACAGATTGTCTGAGGGCACACATTCCAGACTACGTCTGCGTGTGTGTGTTTTGTGGGTGTGTTTGCGTGCGCGTTTTGTGTGTGTGTGTGTGCATGCATGTGCATATGTGCGTGTTTGTGCTTGTGTGTATGTGTGAGTGAGTGTTTGTTTGTGTGTTGTGTGTATGTGTGCATGTGTTTGTGTGTTGTTTGTGTGTGCGCGTATGCGTGTATGCGCGTGTGTGTGTGAGAGCGGGTGTGTGTGCGTGTGAGTGTGAGTGCGTTTGTTCCCTCCCTCCTCTGCATGTGCTCACTCTCTCCTGTGCTGTTCTCTGTGCTCCTGCAGGCCTGGTGTGTATGAAGTCCAGCACTTCAGTGGTGGAGCTGGTCATGCTGCTCTGCTCACAGGTGAGCTACCTTCCCCTCACGTGTGTCCGTTTTGACTCTTCACTTTCAGTTTCCCCACAATTTGGACTCTCAGATTGTGCCTGTAGAATGACCTCTGTGCCACTGTGCACCCTGAGCAAAGAGCAGCGCCTGCAGCAGCCCCTCCCACACTGCAGAGTCACATCCGCCTTTTTTTACCCTGTGTGGGGGGGGTCACTCCGATTCAGCACCCACAGCGTTGCCGGACTTGGCTGAGCATTGACTTCACATGGGCTCTGAATAAGATCTCTGTCAGTCAATCCCCTTTGACCAATAAGCGCTGCCCGAGAGCCTAAATCGAGGTGTGTCTCTCAGCGCCACGGCATGTTACTCGCTGAGGCCCAGCTCTCTGATCCTGGGGGAACCTGAGCGTACGAACGACCGTTGCTCGAGAGCAGGCTTGTTCAAAATGGCCACTGCACGCACACTGCGCCACATCCCCAGGGAGGTGCGATCTCATGCCAGTGTTTGTTTTGTCAGGCGAGCAGTACGGTGCAGCAGGCTTTAGATGTGCTCTTTAGGATAACAGCAGTGGCCGTAATAGCAGCGTGCGTTACATCAACCCATCGCCTCTAATGCGTTACCCTTGGATACTAATGTTGGCACCTGTCCCTTGCTGAAGGAACATACGCACACACACACATACACATGCATACGTACACACGCACATACACTAGCACACGCGCACGCGCACACGGTCCTTGACGTTTTAAAAACTTTACTCCCATGTGGCAATAAACCTAATGTGGGAATAAACCTAATAATGACCTATTTAGAAAGTTATCCGCATCACGTGATAACAACGTATTGTTATTTACAAATTTTCTTTTGCATTAGAGCATGATTTACAGAATTGTCGACACTGCACATTTTAAAAAGGTGAAGTTTTATGGCCATGCATTGGAATAGAAAGAACAGTTTTAGATAGGGGATCAGCCTCTCTGTGAACCTCCGTTCTGGGCACCGTGTTATACAGAGCTTTCAAAAAACACACCCGCTCCAGCGATGCATCAGATAGAGTGACCGTATGTGGATTTCAGTATAGATTTTTGAAGCATCTTCAGATAACGTCATTTAAACATTCTAGTTTAAATACTAAGGCGTGACTTGAGGGAATAATTCCATATCTGCCTAAAGCTGGACTTGCTGCTTGGACTTGCCTTACCACTCAGGACATTGGGTGCGGCTGACCGCCGATTAAAGATCCAGACTGAAGGACTGTTGTTAAGCAACCTTTGCAGTATATTACATATCAATAATAACTACTCTCATATATTCAGCCATATTCTTTAACTGGGTCTACTAAAAACATTTGATGTTGAAACCTTTTTTTTCCTCATTCAAATTGCACTCTTTCTTTTGCACCTTTTGTTTCCCTAAATCGGTCTGTCTACCAATGAACCAAAATTCTCAATTCTCTTTAATAGTTTAACATCCCGGCATGTCCTTTCTCGAAAAGCCCCAGCCAGTCTAGGTTGTTCAATGAGCATATTTTCCCTCACATGTGAGCGAGTGCACCATCGTCAGCGGGACATCTGCCTCTCCGTCCCCTGCTCAAACTGAGGAGCCCTTGCTCAGCCTCACGAGCCCACTCGCTCTGAGAAGCCCCCTCGTCACGCGACTCCCGCGGCATCCCGTTCCCTGAGCGCTAACGACAAACACGCCGGCTACCGCCGAGCCGGAGCTCTAAATCTCTCTCTCTCTCTCTGAGGGCTCAGGGTCCACGGTGTTGCACTTATTACAGGAGATATTTAACATACCTGCTGTCAGTCGTCCGTCTCGCTCCGAGCCGTCCATGAGGAAGTCATTAGAGGCTGCCCTTCTCCTGGATCCAGCTGATCCGATCCCCTTTGTGGGGGGGGTTGGTAGGGGGAAGGTAGGGGGTGCTCCCGATGAGACCTTGGCTCTTCCAGGCCTGACCCGACCCAGCCCGGCCCGTGTCAGAGCCCCAGAACCGCTCCGATGGCGGGGGTCGCTGGCCGGTCCACGGCCGCTCCCATCTGTTCGCGGAGAGTCGGGGAGACGGAGGAGCGGCTCCTTCAGACGCACGGGGGCCCACAGCTGCTCCGCTCCTCCCTTTGAAGTTTCAACCCCCCCCCCCCCCCCCCCCATTCCAAAGAAAAAGGGAAAGGAAAGAAAAGACAAAGAAGCGAGCGTTGGGACGCTGGCCATTCCCAGGTCCTGGATTTATGGCGCAGGAGGAGAGGAGAAGAGAGGAGAGGGGCGTTAGGTCCGCGCTCATCCCCCACTCTCTTCGTGCGGATAGCATTACCGCGTCTCCGGCGGTTCCTGCCATTAGCGGCTCCAGGGATGAAACTTTGCCCGGGATATCGATCGCTCGGTAAAAAGGGGAATGTAACCGGAGCCCTCCGCCTGTTGTCCTTCCAGAACCTTCCTTGGCCACGCGAGTCTGAGTGGAGCCAGGCTCTCCGGCAACGCCAACGCCAACGCACTCCCACCCAACCAGGCCTCTGGCCGGATTAACCGTAAAGGACCAGGAGACCGTAAAACGCCGAGCCGGAGTGAGCACACAAACAGTGCCGAGGCGGTGGGCAGGGAGGTTAAGGCTGCCCTTTGAAGTGGAACAGGATCAGAAAAGCAAAGCTAACGATGAGAAGTAAGAAGGCAGTGGTTCAGGTGACCCGCTGTTACCAGGGCCGGGGAGAGTGGCGTGGACCGCGTGACCCTCGCTCTGCGCAGGCCTGCAAACAAGGCCCAGGGGGGCTGTGTGTTAGAGGGCAGCACGGTAACGGGATGAAGAGCAGCAGCGCAAACAGGAAACGACCGTAGCGCCACACCGCCGACGGCCGATCACAAGTGACGTGTCCCCGCGGGTGTCCTGAAATGCGACTAAAGTGGCCGAAAATACAACCAACATTTTTCATTAGTCCGTGAGCATGTTTACGGGAGGAGGGGTGGGGGGTTGGCACACCAGACTTTAGAGGTTAATCTTTTCTCTAAGGTATAAATGTGTTTCAGTCAAGGACGCTTGTGTACAGAAACTGGTCTGCGTTTGCGATAAACGTTTATTCTCTCACTGGTCCCTACTACTACCTGTGAATTCCTTTTAGAAAACTGTGAGCTGTTTCAGGTTTCGGACCGCAACCGTGATAGGCAGCTCACACTCGTAAAGGACCAGCCAATACGGGTGCGTTAGACCACTACGCTATTGGAGCCCCCACTAACTGTGAGCTGTTTAACAGGTAGGCCAGGCGTTTGTGCTCAAATGCAGAGCAGAAGTGTCCTCGATATCGATGTTTCCTCACAAACGCAAACCCCCGCTGGGGGTGGAACGCCCGCTGCGTATCGTGATTGGAAATGCGCGCATGCTTGCACGCCATTGCAGCGACGTTAATCCTCGCTGCTGAAGGGATGTGTTGGGAGGCCCTCGGGGGGGGCGGAAGGTCACGGGCAGGACTGATTTCTAGGCGCGTGAGCATTTCCCGTTGTCCTCTGAACCGCGAGACGGAGAATGGGCGTGAAGAATGGGCCTGTGTTTATGCACGGCAGTGCCTGCAGTGCCTGCGGTGTCCCCTCATTCTCTAAATGTGTTTACGCGAGCGGTCCGGCATTATTAATAAACAATCATTAATAAAATCTGCCGTTGGCGCGTATCCTCGTCAGCGCTGCGGCGCCCGAGGGGGCTAAAATGTCTCCCAATTTAGGAGCCAATTATACCTTCTTTGCATG